>CAUYUJ010019682.1:20000-132500 GCA_963575745.1 Prorocentrum cordatum
CTGCCGCCAGAGGCGGGCTGGCGGGGCTTGCAGCGCTGGTGGCTGGGCCGCCCGCTGGAGGAGGCGATGGCGCCGCTGCGGCTGCGAATCTTGGAGGCGAAGGAGGCGGAGGTGGCGGGCCTAGGGACCTTCGGGCGCTCGCGACGGCGTGCGGCTCGCAGGGCCAACGCCACAGGGATTTCAGGGACAGCGCCCAGCTCATGCGGCCCACGTCGTTCCCAGACTGGCCCATCCCAGGTCCCCCCACCTACCGCTGGGTCGCGACGTGCCAGGTGGAGAACGGCGGTTCGCCCATGGGCCACCACTTGGCCTGGGAGGCGGCGCTTGGCTCGACGGTGCCCGTGGACGACCCGATCGCGTCTATGCACCACGAGTGCTCTAAGATCATGCAGGTCGCGCATTCGTGCGACCAGGTCGACGGGTCGAATCTGGCGGCGATGGAGCTTGTCGCGAGGCAGCTCCAGCTCTGCGAAGAGCGGTACAAGGACAAGCTGGTGTGCTCGCGCTCTCTCGGCAGCGGAGGCGACGAGCAGTTCTTCTTCACGGGTATGCAGTCCACGCGCGGGGTCATGGTGGCGCCCGCCTTGTCCGAGTGGATATCGAAGCAGCTTGCTGCCGGGTCGGCCAATGTGAAGGAGCGCCGCAAGGCGCGCGAGGAGCGGCAGCTGCTCCACCCGCCCGCCGGTGGCCGAGGCGGCGGACAGGGCGGCGGTGCGGGCAGCGCTGGCAAGTCGTAGCCCTCGTCGTTCTTGGCGCTCGCTGCGGCCGCCAGGACCTCGGCCATCCTGGAGGGCCCCCCTCTGGCCCATCGCTCCTGACGTCTTGGTCACCTCGCCATGGCTGTCAGTCGTCGGCGAAATATTCCCCCTCTCCCTCTACTTCCTCGCGGCGGTTCCCTCGACGCTGGTGGGCGCGCTGTGGCGGCGAAGGCCCAGGCCGATTGGGCCAGCGACGGCGTCGAGGCGCTCGACTGGCTTGGCGGGTGAGGGGCGCCTCTGACTCGGAAGCGGCCCGCGGTTCTTCAGGAGCTGCCCAGTGCGTCGATTTCGGCGGCCCACCTTCTGACGTCTCTCCCGAGAACTCGCTCTCCGACATCTGCTCCAGCTGCCCGCTCTACTCCGCTGGGCGTGGCAGCGTGGTATCCTGCAGCAAGGACCTCGTGTCCTGGCCTCCTGGCGGCTCGGCGCCCGTGGCGCTGCGCGACGCACTTCTGGGGGCTGACCGTTTATGGTTGCAGGGCTGGGAGGCCCGCGTGCTTCCCCCGCCGGCGGAGGCGGCGGCTTTTCGACGACATCTCGGACTTGCTCAACCCTGCATCGACCCTAAACTACGGAATCCTACCACCTACGGGGAGTTTATCGGCGAGCTCCTGGGCAGGGGCATGCTGCGCCTTTCTCCTGCTCGCGGCCGCCGCGGTTTTCTCGGGGTCGCCGTTGTCGCCAAGAAGTCAGGCCAGCGGCGGTTTATCTTCGACGCCCGCGCGTGCAGCGCACGGTTCAGACCGCCGCCCTGCGCCGAGCTGCCCAGCGGCGGCGCTTTCGCTCGCGTGGAGACGCAGGGCTGCGGCGACACCTGGTTCAGCAGCGGGGATATCGCGAGCGCCTTCTGCGCCATGCAGGTGCCGGAGGACCTCTGCGAGTGCTTCTCGTTGCCGCCTGTGCGCGCTGGGCTTGCCGGTGTGACTCAGCTGGATGGCGTCGCGATCCGCGAGTCCGACTGGCTGCTGCCTGAGCTCGCGATCTTGCTGATGGGCTGGTCCTGGGCTTTGCGCCTCTGCCAGTGCGTATCCGAGGCCGCGCTCGCCCGAGCCCGCAGTGGCCCCGCTCAGCAGGTGCGCGACCGCCGCCGCGGCGTCGTGCTGTCGCCCAAGCTGCCTGCCGCTGGCGCCGCGTACGTTGGCGACTACCTGGTGGCAGGTCCGCAGCGCGCCAATGTCCAGGTCGCGGCCAGCAAGGTCGAGCGCGAGCTCTCCCCCCTCGGCTGTGTCGTCCACGAGCAGGTCGAGGCCACCAAGGCCACCAGCTTCGTCGGACTGGAGCTTGACGGGCATCGCCACTCAGTGCGGGTTTCCGCGCGACGAGCCTGGCGGCTTCGCTGCGCGATTGAGGGGCTGCCCCGCCGACCGAAGGTGCGCGGGCCCATCCTCGAGATCCTCGTCGGCCACTGCACCTGGGTCATGCTCCTCAAGAGATGCTCGCTGGCGATGTTCGATGCGGTCTACGCTTTCGTCGTGGCGTCGCGGGGCGAGGCGCTGCCACTCTGGCCTTCAGTGCGTCGCGAGCTTCGGCAGGTTCGGTCGCTGCTGCCGCTCTTCGTCGTCTTCGCGGACGCGGACTGGCATGGCGAGATCACCGCCGACAACGCCTCAGGCTGGGGCTGCGGCGTCTGCCGCCGCCGCTGCGACCGCGAGGCCGTGGCCGAGATCGGCCGCGCTGCGGAGAGATGGCGGTGCTTCTTTGAGGAGTCGGCCCACGATCGCGATCACGCGGTGGGTCCTGGCTCGCCTGGGGCTGTGCTCCGCGATCCTGGTGCCGCGCCGTCGGGCGAGGCCAAGAACTGGGGCAAGTCTTTCGGCGAGGTCGATCCGAACCTCCTCGTCGCTGACGGCTGGGCCATCGCGCACTCGTTCCCGTGGAAGGGGCCCCTTCGACATCTACCGCGCGGAGGGGCTTGCCGTCGCGTCCGCCCTGCGCCGCCAGCTCAGGTCCGCCGGCGCCTTTGCGAAGAGGATCGTGTGCCTCGTCGACAACGTGTCGCTCGCCCTGGCCATCGGCGAGGGCCGTGGGTCCTCGCCGCAGCAGCGCAGCGTCCTGCGAGAGATCTGCGCCTACGCCGTGTCCTGCAGGCTGCGCGTCGTCGCGAGGTGGGCCCCCTGCGAGCTTAACCCCGCCGACGCGCCCTCGCGGGGCTTCAGCTGCATCGAGGGCGTCGACTCCGAAGTGGCTGAGGCTCTTGGCGACCGTCTCCTTCATCGAGGCGGCCGCATGGAAGCGAGGCCGATCGGCCGGGCCGCCGACCCGCCCCCCTGGTTGCCGGGGCAGGGATCCTGACAGCTGCAGTCCCGCAGGCCGCGGCCGCTCGCTAGCGGGAGGCCTTGAAGGGGGGCCTCCTGATGGGGGTCACCTACCTCGAGCAGCGGTCGGTCGGCTCGGCCGCGCTGAGCGACTGCCGGAGGAGGGCGGGCGCCTTCATCAAGCGGTGCTCGCAGCTCCACCTGGGCTGGGGCATCTGGGGCCAGCTAGACGCGATCGTGGTGGCCTACTTCGACTACCTGTACTTCCACGGGCACAGCGGCGAGGACGCGTCGCGACTCCTTGCGGCGCTGAAGTTCTTCCTGCCGCCGATCGGCCGCTGGGGGGGCCAGGCGCTGTGCCGGGCCTCCCGCAGCCTAGCGGGGTGGGGGAAGTGCGCCCCCCGCAGGATGCGCGCGCCGTTGCATCGGCTGCTGGTCGCCGCGCTGGCTGGCTCGATGCTCCACCGCGGCCAGATCGAGCAGGCGATCGCGACGATTCTGAGTGCTACCTCAGGCCGTCCGAGTGTGACCAGCTCATTGCCGTGCAGGTCGCCACCCCCGTCGCGGCGGGCGCCGAGGGCTCGGGGCTCGCCGCGCTGCTGCTGCGCCCTGGCGAGCTGGGGCAGCCAGGGAAGGCAGGCCTGTGGGACTTCACGGTGGTGATCGGCATTTTTGTCGCGAGCGCCATCGGGAACGTCGCGGGTGCGGCCCCCCCCAGGCTCGCTCGGCATGGGCATGAAGGAGGCAGCTGGCGCGCTGGGGCTGAACGACTTCCCAGTCCCAGCCTACTGGGTGCGCCACGGGGGCGCCTCGGACGACCTCTTGGCGAAGAGGCGGGCGGCCCTCGACGTTCAGCGGCGCGGAGGATGTGCCTCCGACATGTACTTCAAGCGCTGTGCAAAGCAGGTTCGCCTCATCACTTAGCTGCAGCGCGCCAGCCAGCAGGTGATCACCTTCGGCAAGTCCATGGGCGCCGTGCTGCCGGAGGTGTTCCTGCGCGGGGCGCCCCTGCCCGCGCTGTGCCTGACCTCGCGCGGGCGGTCGAGCTCGCAGGCCTAGACGAGGGAGGCCCTTCGACAAAATCGATCCGTCGCAACCTTCTCAGAGAACTTCACGAAAGTTTCAGACGTCAAAAGGCCCCCCCATCGCACCGCTGTCCTGGAAATGTTCGCTGGGGCGGGTCGCCTGTCGGCAGCGCTGAGCCGTTGTGGGCTGGCCGCGCTGCCAGTGGACTTCGTTGCGAAACGATGGTGCGATCTTGACCATCCCGTCGTTCGTCAGACTGTCTGGGGATGGGTGCGAGGCGGAGTCGCCCCGGCCGTTTGGAGCGCCCTGCCTTGTTCGTCTTGGAGCCAGGCCAGACACGTGCCGCCGGGGACCTCTTGGTGTACCATCCGCTCGAGGGACCACGTTTGGGGGCTGCCGAACCTGGCAGCCAAGCCGCATGCGGCCGTCGACCTCGGGAGCCAGCAGCTCAGGTTCGCCGTCGGTCTGATCGCGCTGTGCCGCTCTCTCGGGGTCCCCGTCTACCTCGAGAACCCTGGGGGCTCAGGGGCCTGGGCCTCGCCCGCGCTGAAGGCCCTGCTGGGGGCCGAGGACGCCGTGTCTTTCGACATCGACTGTGCTCGTTCGGGGCCCGCTGGAGGAAGTCCACGCGAATGGCCTGCTGGGCCCGTCATCGCCCTGAGTGTCTCATGAGGCCGCGTTGCAGTTGTACAAAGGGTATTTGCTCTTTTTTCGGGAAAGCCTCACATAGTCCTCTCTGGCCTCGATCCCGTTTCTGGGATCCTTTGGGCCCGGCTCGCTGAGCCTTACCCTGTAAAGATTCGTGACTACTTCTCAAATTCAATTGCAAGGCGAACGGGACTTAAAGGTCTCAAACGGTTGGTGACCCTTGCTTGTCCCGTCCCTGCTAAGTACTCTTGCTAATGCTTTGTTGTTTAAGCTTCTGTAATCACGGCGCCGTCTTGCCGTCGCCACTTCTCCTCTCGGGCTCGGTCTCTTCCTCGGTGTTGTGTGGGTGCGTTGGGTCCTCCTCCTCCTCCTCCTCCTCCTCCTCCTCCTCCTCCTCCTCTCTCTTTTCCGTGTGTCTCGTTCGCTCGCTGCTGCGCTTCTGGTGGAATCGCCCGGGACGCCCGCCACACATAAATGTTAGGGTGGCCTGGGGTGTAGCAGGATATGGCCGTGTTTGCACATCTCATATCTGGTGGAACCGAGGGCCGTCGTGGTCGTGCCGATGCGCCGCAACCGCGCATCTCCTCTCCCTTTCTCTGGCCCGCTCAAGGCTTTTCTGGCCCGCCCTCCTCACCCTCTTTCTCCTTCTGTCCTCTTCGGTGTTGTGTGTGTGCGTTGGGTCATCCTCCTCCTCTCTCTCTTCCGTGTGTCTCGTTCGCTCGCTGCTGCGCCTCTGGTGGAATCCACACGTAAATGTTGGGCTGGCCTGGGGTGTAGCAGGAGAAGAAGATGATGATGGTGATGATGATGATGCTGATGATGCTGATGATGCTGATGATGGTGATGCTGCTGATGATGCTGATGCTGATTGTGATGATGGTGCTGATGAGGATGGGGGTGGTGATGAAGATGAAGCTGATGATGACGACTATGATGATGATGCTGATGATGATGATGATGATGATGATGATGATGATGATGATGATGATGATGATGATGATGACGATGATGATGATGATGATGATAATGAGGATGATGATGATGCTGCTGATGATGGTGAGGATGAGGAGGAGGAGGACGAGGAGGAGGAGGAGGAGCAGGAGGAGGAGGAGGAGGAGGAGGAGGAGAGGAGGAGGCGGAGGAGGAGGTTAGAGTGGGCTCGTGCTTGGAAAACCGACAAGCGGGTGCCGTGCGCACCCGTTCCCCAGGATCAAAAGGCCCTAAACAGCGAGCGGCCCAGAGCGACGCGGGTTATCTTCACGACCGCGCGCCCCGAACCACGGAACAGCAAACTGTCTAGGGTAAACTCTAATTTTTTTTTTTGGCAGCACTGGCGCGCGCGTGCCTCACTGTGCCGCCGACGGCGGCTCTCCGGCCGACGGCGGCTCTCGCGCCGACGACGGCCGTCGGCTGGCTCCAACCGCTATGCGGCGAGAGCCAAAAAACGGGCCACGGATGGTATTTGGGAAGGAAAGGCCCGAGAGAAAAACTTGAGCCCAAATGGGCCGCGGACATTCCCCCTTCCCAGGCCCCCCCCACAAAAACCCTACGTTCTAGGCTGCGCGCGAACTCCTACGTTTGAGTGGGCTCGTGCACGGAAAACCGACAGGCTGGTGCCGTGCGCACCCGCTCCCCAGGACCAAGAGGCCCTAAAAGAGCGAGCGGCCCAGAGCGACGCGGGTTATCTTCACGACCGCGCGCCCCGAACCACGGAACAGCAAACTGTCTAGGGTAAACTCTAAACTTTTTTTTGGCAGCACTGGCGCGCGCGTGCCTCACTGTGCCGCCGACGGCGGCTCTCCGGCCGACGGCGGCTCTCGCGCCGACGACGGCCGTCGGCTGGCTCCAACCGCTATGCGGCGAGAGCCAAAAAACGGGCCACGGATGGTATTTGGGAAGGAAAGGCCCGAGAGAAAAACTTGAGCCCAAATGGGCCGCGGACATTCCCCCTTCCCAGGCCCCCCCCACAAAAACCCTACGTTCTAGGCTGCGCGCGAACTCCTACGTTTGAGTGGGCTCGTGCACGGAAAACCGACAGGCTGGTGCCGTGCGCACCCGCTCCCCAGGACCAAGAGAGGCCCCAAAGAGCGAGCGGCCCAGAGCGACGCGGGTTCTCTTCACGACCGCGCGCCCCGAACCACGGAACAGCAAGCCGTCTACACCTTAGGCGATGCTTAAGAAAACCCAAGTTTTCGGCCAGAGTCTCGATTATTCTTAACGTTTCAATGTAAATCCTAAGATTTCGATAGAAAATCTGGGTTTTTATTCAAGTTCTGAGACTATGAATTTCTTAACCCATGATTTCTTAAGCATTTCGCGGGGTGTAGGGCAAGCTCGAAACTCTTTTTTTTTGGGGGGGGGGGCAGCACGGGCGCGCGCGCGCCTCACTGTGCCGCCGACGGCGGCTCTCTGGCCACCCAACCTCCTCGGGGACCGCACTGGCGGACTACACCCTAGGCGATGCTTAAGAAAACGTAAGGTATCGGCCAGAGTCTTGATTATTCTTATTGTTTCAAGGGATAACCTAACTTTTTAGTAGACGCTGGTTTTTTTTACTCAAGTTCTGAGACTATGAATTTCTTAACCCATGATTTCTTAAGCATTGCGCAGGGTGTACGCCCTGTCCCCTCACCTCACCTCCACCTCTCTCCTCGGGGACCGCTCTGGCGGGCTGCGCCCCGACACCTCACCTCCACCTCTCTCCCCGGGGATCGCTCTGGCGGACTGCGCCCCGTCACGGCTGCGCTGTGCCTCTGGCGCTGCCTCGGGTCAGCGACCCCCAGGCTGCTGACAATCCTCCACTAGCCCGTCGCAGCTCCGCGCCACAGCCTATGCTCCTCTGGCTCTGCCTCAGGTCAGCCTCCCCCAGACTGCTGACAATCCTGCGCTGGCCTGCTGCAGCTCTCCTCCCTCACCCTCCTTTCGGCGCCGTGTGGCCTCGAGCCTCCAGAGCCTTGTACCCCACGTGCAGGGTCGCCACCGACTTGGCCATGGCCTCTGAGACTCCTGCTGCGTCTTCGTTCGCCTCCTTCAGGTACTGGTGGAACGCGCCGCTGTTCCACCGCCCCCAACGCTGCACCAGCACGGTATCCTGGAGGCAATGGTAGAGGGCCGTCGCCCCGCCGATGCGGAGCGAGTGGCTCTTGAAGCGATCCGGCGGGTAGCCCTCCAGCGCCGCTGCCTTCTGGAGCAACTCCGGGATGCCCTCCCGCGTGATTGGGCTCCCGTCCCCCCACCCCGCGAGCGGATGAGGAGGAGGAGGAGGAGGAGGAGGAGAAGGAGGAGGAGGAGGAGGAGGAGGAGGAGGAGGAGGAGGAGGAGGAGGAGGAGGAGGAGGAGGAGGGGGAGTGAGCAGTGAGGAGGAGGAGGGACGGTGCGCCGCGTGGCCTGTCGGCCTGCTCGGGAAGCGGCGGTTGTGGCACTCCGCTGCCCACGCCGGGCGGATCCCATTTGGGTGGTTTGAGGGGTAGTGGTTCCTCGCCTGTCCCAAGGGCTCCCTCGAGGGCGCGAAGTTATTCGCGCTTCGCGCTTCGCGGTCCTCGTTCCTTCTCCCCCTCCTCCTCGTCCTCCTACTCTCCCTTTGGGAGGGCGGCGCGAGGGCGCGAAGTTATTCGCGCTTCGCGCTTCGCGCAGCGCGAAGCGCGAAGTTGGGAGCCCTAGTGGTTCCTCGCCTGTCCCGCTCCTTTCTGGTTTGCCTTCGACGACTTGAACCAGAGCACCGCCTCATCCGCTGCGGCAAAGTGGCTGACCTGCTCTCCCTTCCTCTTCGGAGCGATGTCCAGCCCCGCCAGCACCCTCTTCACATCCCAGTGTCTGGAGTGAGCGTGCTCCCCGACCCGCATCATGAAGAAGAAAGCGAAGATCACGCACAGGTACAGGGCAGCATCGTTCGCGCAGTCGCCCGGCCTCAGCATGCTCCTGATCCTTTTCAGCATCCTGGCCGTCACCTGGAGCTTCCTCCGCCCGGGCTCCTGCCACCTCTCGATGCCGTTGAGCGCCATCCATATGCGGGGCTTCTTGGCCAGTGTGTCCAGTTCCCCCAGCATCACGTGCTGGGAACGGATGCCGAGGAGCTTCCAACGGATCGTACTGTGCGACTTGTGCAGGTTCAGGCTGTTGTACAGGTGGACCATGAACAGCAGCAGCTCCTCGTCGTCCTGGTGTCGCTCTTCCCTCGTCTGGACGTAAAGCACGGGAGAGCGCCAACGGATTCGGCAGAACGTCGTCCACTGCCTCCACGCGACGCCGTAGGTGGTGCGGGCACTGCGTGCCACTGAAGCCACTACCGCTTCATCCACCAGCCCCTGGAGCTCCGTCTTGTAGCTGCCGTCTGGCCTGCCTCCTGCTCGCCAGGTGTCGTCCCGTGCTAGCTGCCTCAGCTGCCGTCCCAAGTCTGGGACCCCTTGGCCTTGTCCGTCGATTCCCGCCAGATATCTGTTGACCGCATTCAATCGTCTCAGGTTCCTCCTCCTGAGCCCAGGCCCTCATATTCATGAAGCCCAGGTCGTCGTCCATGATGTCCCCCGTGACCCTGAAAATCCTGCGCAGGGAGAACGGGGGGGCTTCGGCTTCGCCACTGGCGCGCCCACTGGCGGTGGCGGCGGGTCTCCTGCGCGTGCTTCCACAGGCGCCCATCTGACTGGAGCTCCTGCCGACGACGCCGCCCCCGCCGACAGAGTTGCGCCTCCCCTGTCCTCCGCCGCCCGCTCCGCTGGTGGTGGGCGTGGCCCCAGCTGCGGCAGTGGCCCCCTCCCAGCCGTCCGGTGCCGGGCGCGGCCCGTGCCGCTGGCAGAAGGGCGCGGGGCCCGCGGGGCGCTCGGCTCCCCTGCCACCCTGGCGGGGGCAGGGGGTGCCGACCCCGGGGAGCTGCCCGCGGCCCTGGTTTTGGGCAGGGGGGTGCGCCCCGCCCGGGAGCTCGCCTCCCCCGGCGTCGGCGGCGGGCCCCCGGGCTGGGCTCGGCCGTGGCCCCTCGGCCCCTGGTCTCCGTGGCGGGCCGTGCCCCTGTCTCCCTCTGGTGCGCACGCTTGGCCAGCAGCCGGCACGTCACCCCCGCCGCTGCCTCCTGCTCACTGGGGACCGTCGCCTCCGCCTCCGCCTCCGGCCCCACCTTGACGGTGCGCGGCGACGCTGGGGCCCTCGGTCTGATGTGCTCTGCGTTCTTCTTGGCGCGTGCCTCCGTCTTAACCTTGCGCGCCGCCTTCACCTCCGGGGTCCGCCCATGCTCCGCCTCGCCCCCCCCACCCGAGCCTCCTGCGTCGGCGAGGATGGTGGTGGGAACTCCGAGCTCGCGGCCTCGCTGCTGGCAGCTTCCTCGGGTCGGCGGCCCGCCCGCTCGGTCGGCTCCCTCAAATCAACCCGGGCCGTCGCGGGGCTTGGGCTGCCGGGCTGCATCGGGTTGGCTTCCAGGAAGCGGAGGAACCTCTGCCGCTTCCAGGAAGCGGTTGGCTGCCGCCCCTTGGGCCGCGCGGCCTTCGCCTTGGGCCTGACCGTGGGGCTCCTTCTCGCAGTGGGCGTAGTGCTTGACTCCTCCCACCGCCCACTTCTCTCCCGAGTCCTTGCCTGCGCGCTTGTTGCAGCAGTAGCCCGCCTTCTACATCAGCTCCGGCTGCGTGTGCTCGAGGCATCGGCAGCCCGCCGGCGGGGCGGCAGCGGCCGCGGCGACCATCTTCACGTAGTCGCGTCCGCACATGGCACAACGGACGTCGCGGTCGCCCCCTTCCAGGCCGCGCTCCTCGCACCGCGGCGGTACCGCGAAGTGCCCGAGGACCTCTGCGGTCGCCGGCGCCTCGATCGTCTAAAGGGGCTCTACCCCCCGCGCGCTCCCGCGACGTCCCTCCGCCGTCCACTCTCCCCAGGCCTCCTCGTCATCCCTGCTGCCTGCGCGGTGCTGCCCGCCGCGGGTCTCCTCCCTCGATGGGGGGCCTTCTCCTGCGCATGCAACCTGGCGTTGTGCACTCCCAGCGCTCGCCAGGGTCCCCCCGGCCCCTCGCCAGCCTATCTGGGTAAGGGTCCTCGAGAAGTGATTCGGGGAGTGTCCTGCCGCGGCGGCCTGGGCCCCGCGCGTCACTCTGGTCGGCGGGCCGCTCCGCTTCCGACGGCCGGCCCGGGCCAGGGTGCCCGCCCGCCGCGTCAGACGGATCCTCGCCCCGCTGGGTGTCGTCCAGCATGCCGCCGCACCTGTCCCGCGCTGGCAGCACCTCCATCTCCGTGGCCCGCTCCTGGCTCCACCTCCTGGGGCGGTCGCGTGGCTGTCCCTGGCTCGGGGGCAGGGTTGCGGGGTGCTCCTCGAGCTGCTCCCCACCCTGCCCACACCCAAAACGCCCCCCCTCCTGTCACCTGCAGCCCTGCCCGCGTTGCCCCTCCAGCAACGGCGCGCTCTCCCTGCCTCGCACCGTCGGCGGCCCAACAGCCCGCGGCACTTGGCGGGCCGGGCGCACTGCAGCAGGCTTCAGCGCTGGTTGCGGGCTGGCCATCCTCCGCTGGGCATCCTCTTGGAGCCACGCGGCGAGCTCCCTCCTCCTCTCCTCGTCCTCTGGGCGATGGCAGATCCCTGCCGTCCTCGCCCGCGCCTCCTCCGCCGCCTCGACCTGGGTGGGCGCGGCCGCCAGCGCCGCGGTTGCCGCTCGGGGCGGGCGGGCCCTGACCACTCCCCGGAAAGCAGCCTCCTGGCGCAGCGTGCGCGCCTGGTCCCAGCCCTCGCTGGCCCCCGCCGGAGCTGCCAGACCTGGGCCAGCGGGGCTCTGACTCCTGGTGGGGGGCCCCTCGTGCCGTAGATCACGTGCGCCTCCAAGGCGCCTGCTTCCTGCGCCCGCGGCGTCGGTGCTGGCCCAGAAGTGCCGTTGCACCAGGCCCCGCCTTTCTGTCCGCTCTGGTGCCGGTGGCCAACGATCTTCGGCAGGTGGTGCGCGGACCGCGCCGCCCGCGGGTCCAGCGCCAGGTTGCCGTCCTCTGGCGCCCGCCACTCTTCCACCTCAACTCTCCTGGCATTCAGCACGCCGCTCGCCATCGGGAGTGGTGGGGGGGACTGGGCCTCGCGGCCTCCGAGCCACCTGAGGGGCAGCGGGGTCTCGCTGCTCGTGGCCAGGACCCAGACCTTCCGCTGGGCGAATGGGTCACCGACCACGCTGCACGTCCTTCCATCGTCCACCTTGTCCCAGCCCCACTGCTTGAAGAACTTCAGCACCGCTGAGACCGATGGCTCGGGGGGTGCGCCCACGAGAGCCCACTGCACCGTTCCCCACCTCAATTCCTCCGCGAAGCCGAGCAGTAGCCTTCGATCTTGGAGGGCCCCGGCGGCGTCGCGCCCAGGAACGCGTGCCCCTCGCCCGCCGTGAGGTCCTGCTCCAGAGAGGGCCAGTCCTGGGATGTGGCCGCCTCCCCATGGGCGCCCAGCGCGCCGGCGGTGCGCGCGCACGGTGCCAGGGTACTCTGAAGCTCCACCGCCAAGGAGCGACAGGCCATGAGCTGCATCGCCGCCTGCCAGTCGGCGGAGTCCACCAGGGCTACCGCGCCCTGGAGGTCCGACCCTCGCGTGACCGTGCTGCCGAACGCCTCGTCGCTGTACCCCGCCTCCGCCTGCGCTGCCTCCCAGAGCGCCACCGCCCCCTCGCCGGCCCTCGGGACTGAGCCTCCTAGTTACGCGCTCCCGTGGGCTGGCTCCGCTGTGGGGGGGCGGATCCTCCACGCTCTGCTCGACCTCCTCGACCTCTTCTTCCTCTGGGGCCAGGCGACCCCAGCCTCCTTGCACTTGATGCCGGCGTTCAGCGCCAGGCGCTCCAGCCAGGCAGCGGTGCCCCCCGCCTTGATGACCAGACGGTGCGGCACTTTGTCGGCTCCTTTCGCTCGCAGCTGCGTGCAGAACTCGTCCTCCGCTGGCGTCTGGGTCGCAGGTCCCCGGAGCTCCGGCACGGCTCCCCGTCGGCCGCCGGTGGTCCTGGCGCCTTCGCCGGGCGGCGCCATCCGAGCAGTCGCCCAACCCACCTGAGCGGCGTGCACAGCAGGAGGTCGAGAGCTGAGGTGATAGACTGGAGCCCGTACCCGAGGCCGATCACCAGCGCCGCCACGAGGCCCGCGAACGTCGTCCAGCACATCATTGGCCACCCCGCGCCGAAGGCCGCGTAGGCCGACGTGTTGAGACCACTCCCGATGGCCCCGCCGCCGTTCCGGGCGCTGTCCCACCGCTTGAGCTCCGCCTTCGGAAGGTCAGTGAACCAGCCGCCCAGCCAGCTGACCCCGAACTTCACGCTGCCGAAGCTGAGCCAGCCATGTGCGTCCCCCCCTCGTCCTCCGCCGCCTCCTGGGCCGGCGTCCGGGGTAGGTCCTCGCCCTGAGACAGGTCGGTGGTCGGTGGCTCGGTTCCGTGCTGCGACCGAGTCCCACGTGAGGCTTCTCCTCCTTCTCATGGCGCCTGGCCCCTCCTCACTGGCCTCTGGCGCCGGCGGGCTCCGCTGGGGGGACCACGGTGGGGGCGGCTGCCGCACCATGCCACCCGCAGCTGTGCCGGGTGGCGGTGCGTGGACGTCTGTCCGCCCCATGCCCACGGTGGGCCTTGGCGACTCGGCCTGTGGGTGCGGATGGCGCTGCGGCTTCGCCACGCCGCGACGCCGCTGGTCCTACTCCAGCGCCCGCAGCAGAGGAGAGTACGCCGTCCCTCCAACCTCGTCTGCCCACAGTGCGCCTGCGGGCTCCACTGCACCTCGCGGTGCTGGCGGCACCGCGGGCGTTGCGGGTGTCCTCCGCCGCCGCCGCCGCCCGATCTCCACCGCCGCGACGGCCCCGATAATGATAGGCAGGAGGGCCTTCTGCCTCTCCGTCACTGGCTCGATCCCTCTGTCTCTCTGCCGCGCCCAGGCCGGCGGCCCTAGGCGCGCGGCTGAGGCCCCTCCAGCGTCAGCCTCCGGGGCCCCAGCAAGCAGCCGCCCGGGGCCCCCTCTGGGCACCGGGCTGCTGCTCTGCGCCTGGCCGCTGCCGCAGGCAGCTCCGCTATCGCCCTGTGCGGCCCCGGCCGCCCGAGCGCGCAGGGACAGTGGTGGGGGCCGTGGTGGTGGGACATTGGTGAGGTCGGTGGTGAGGACGGTGGTGGGGCAGTGGGACGTTGGTACAGAGGGGGCACTGGTGGAGACAGTGGGGGCAGTGGAACAGTGGCGGGAACAGTGGGAACAGTTGGATAGCACATTGGGACAGCGGTGGGGACAGTGGGGACAGTGGGGACATTGGGGAGAGTGGGACAGTGGTGGGGGGGACAGTGGTGGGGACTGGAGACAGTGCGACAGTGGTTGGGGCACTGGTGGGAACAGTGGGGACAGCGGGGGCAGTGGGACAATGGTGGGGACAGTGGGGACAGTGGGACGGTGGCGTGGACGGTGGTGGTGGGAACACTGGTGAGGGCGGTGGTGAGGACGGTGGTGGGGACCCTGGAGTCGTTTGCCCACGGCGAGTGGGGGGGGTTCGAACCAGTAGTGACTCTCCTCGGTTGTCTGGCAGGGGAGGGGGAGGGCGAAGCGGAAGCGACAACCCCCGGTTTTCCAGGAGGGGGAAGGGGGGGGGGGGGGGGGGGAGGAGGAGGAGGAGGAGGGAGGAGGAGGAGGAGGAGGGAGGGAGGAGAGAGAAGGAGGAGGAGGAGGAGGAGGAGGAGAGGAGGAGGGAGAGGAGGCTTGAGCCAGGGCGGTAGCGGAAAGCGGAAAAACGTCTCGACAGGAGCGGCCCTCTCTTCTCAGTCGTTCCGAACATCCTGCTATCAACGCCAGCTCGTACGCCAGCTCGTACGAGGCCAACCGAGGAGGGCAGCCACCCTGCCAGTCCATGGGCGCCGAGGCAGTTCCAGCAGACTTCGACATGGATGGGCAACACCCGCACGTCGTTGCCCGCTGGGATATGAGAACCACTCGCGGGGATATGAGAACCACTCGCGCAGGGCTTGCCCGTCAGCGTCTTCAATCTGATCTACCACTTGACATTCTTCTATTCTCTCGGGGGCCTAATCCTTACTCTGATCCTGCTGCTTGGGGAGGAGGCAAAAAGGCAGGTGCTGAGCGGTGCCCCAGATTGCTCAATCAAATCGATCTCCTGGTAGTTCGTTATGCTGTTGCTGGTCCTGATCACGATCGGCTTTCGTTCTGCTTCTTATTGATAAAGGTCGTCGTAGTAGTTCTCGTCAGATTAATGATCCCCGTAGTTAGGTACTGCATCAACTTCGGAAAGGTACCAACCTTTGTAAGGCCATCCATCCGTCATCATCAGATCTGTAGGAAGGTGGAACACTCTCATCATCCGGCCGCTGATCCGATCTTCGCGAAGTGAAAGAATGCTCAATCTCTGCGTTTTATCTGCCGGGATGCCCTTCTGTCCCACAATCAGCTGATACAGGTCGAAACAGTCTATTCCCATTTCCAAAGGCATCACTGTCAATCCTTGTTCTTGTAAGTTCATGAGTCCTGACAGCGTCGTCGTTGAAGTTCGCTGGATCCAAGGTTTCATCAATATCTCTGTGAATCGTAGTGCCACATACTGAGCATTCTGTGATCCTCCAACTGCCACTGCTTCTGCATGTGACGTCGAATAATTGACCCTCTTGCCTGTCTTTGATGTACCGGAAAGCGGGTGAGCCTTGGACAGGAATTTCTCGTAGTCGTCTGGGTCGAGCAGGCCGTCCTTGTTGGTCTTGAAAGGCTTGTCCTCGCACAAGTTCAGTCCTTGGGCCTCGTGAGCATAGCTGGTTACTTTCGATCAGTGAGCGTTTTTTTTTTATCGATGATAACTTGAAAGGTCCATGTAGTCGGTGAAAGTAGAGTCCCATGCCATGTCGATTTCGCTTCGCTCGATCCAACGTGAGTATCAGGGCCTTCATGTCTGCAATCGTCGGTTTCGTCTGTTTGGACTGGAGCTGAGTCGTAGCCGCGCTGACGTCCCACCTGGTCTGCAGTAGGTGCAAGAGTTGGCAGCACAAAGAACGATAATCATGAATCTCCTCTTTCGTGCAGAACTCACTATCTTGCAATATGCTTCGTCAACTCGGGAGCCTTGATGGTGTCCAAGTAGGCGTTCTGGCTGATAAAGATGCATCCATTGGGCATTCTGCTGTAATCACGTCCCAGATGAGTGAACGGGAGCTTCTTCCTCGTAATCTTGCCGAACTTCTTCTCCATGAGCGCGTGTCCCCAGTCTAGCCATTCTTGCAGTCCGACAGGTAGCAGATCGTCGACGTGGAGCGTGGTTGCCATGACGAGGGTCTCGCCAGAGTGCCAACTGAAGCAATTCTCATCAAGCAATGCCTCAGCTCCATGCATGTCGTCGCACACGTGCAGGGTAAACGCCGCTTGCCAGAGTAATGGCGCGTCCGCCAGGCCCAGCACAGGCTTGATGCACTCCAAGACGTACAGGTGCGTCTCCGAGTCAGGGATATCAAAGAGCTTCGAGAGATCCCGTAGGTGCCGCCATACATTAGCTGGTGGTCAGAGTGAGGGGGCTGAACTGAACGGTCATTCATTGTCCCTGGGTGCGTGGCTGAAGTGGAATTCCGCGATGCGGATTCTTGTTGTTGTTGTTGTTGTTGTTGTTGTTGTTGTTGTTGTTGTTGTTGTTGTTGTTGGTTGTTGTTGCTGTTGCTGTTGCTGTTGCTGTTGCTGTTGCTGTTACTGTTGCTGCTGCTGCTGCTGTTGCTGTTGTTGTTGTTGTTGTTGCTGTTGTTTTTTTTGTTGTTTGTTTTTTTTGCTGGGGTTCGTTGTTTGTTGTTTGTTGTTTGTTGTTTGTTGTTTGTTGATTGTTGATTGTTGTTTGTTGTTTGTGGTTGGTTTTTGTTGTTTGTTGTTTGTTGTTTGTTGTTTGTTGTTTGTTGTTTGACGATTGTTGTTTGTTGTTTGTTGTTTGTTGTTGTCGTCCTCCACCCGCGACCTGCCCCGCGACCCACCCCGCGACCCACCCCGCGACCCACCCACGACCCACCCGCGACCGACCCCGCGACCCACCCGCGACCCACCCCGCGACCCACCCGCGACCCACCCGCGACCCACCCGCGACCCACCCCGCGACCCGCCCGCGACCCACCCCGAGACCTCCCCGGCGACCCACCCGCGACCCACCAGCGACCCACCCGCGACCCAACCGCGACCCACCCCGCGACCCACCCGCGACCCACCCGCGACCCACCCGCGACCCACCCGCGACACCGCGACCCACCCGCGACCCACCCGCGACCCACCCCGCGACCCGCCTAAAATTTTCGGCGCTTGCGGCGGGTTTCTTTTGCATTCGTTCCAGGTGGAGAACCTGCGACCCACCCGCGACCCAAACCGCGTTCAGTGTACAAATCAAAATTTTCGGCGCCTGCGGCGGGCTGTTTTTGAATTCCTTCCAGGTGGAGGTGGAGAGCCCGCGACCCACCCGCGACCCAAACTACGTTCACTGAACAAGCCAAAACTTCGGCGCCTGCGGCGGGTTTCTTTTGCATTCGTTCCAGGTGGAGAACCTGCGACCCAAGCCGCGTTCAGTGTACAAATCAACATTTTTGGCGCCTGCGGCGGGCTGTTTTTTGAATTATTTCCAGGTGGACGTGGAGAGCCCGCGACCTTTCCAGGACCCAAACTACGTTCACTGAACAAGCCCAAAATTCGGCGCTTGCGGCGGTCCGCCGGCTCGACGCCCGCTTCGCCCGCGCCCGCCCCCTCATTCTTATCCGCAATTGCGGGGTGCTAAATCTGATATACACGTGCCTCTTCTCGCGGATGTCCAGGCCGAGCTTCTTGGAGTTGCGCGTCAGCTTGTCAAACTTCAGCCCTTGAAGGAATGCGGACGATATGTCTCAAGATCCCACTTGAAAGTCGTCATGTGTCCGGGCCAATGATATCATCATGCGCTGACTGACTCTGACCGCCGTGGAGCTGTGTCGATCCACTGCGTACTTATGATTGTCCTTGAAGCCGCGGCCGCACAGTCGGGATCGTAGTACCCACTTCTCCTTCCACATCCATCTGCGCACCCAAACTGAGTCAATGAAGTTGTCCGACGCACAATCCGATTTCAGTCGAGTTCGGAAACAGTCGTTCTGAACATAAGAGGTGATCTCTTTGCGATCTGCAGGTTCGATGAGATCTCATAATGTTGCAAAGTCTTCTTCAGAAATGAGTTGTTCAGCCTGTGATGCGTAGATTGGTATGCAGGTGTCCTCGAGGATGTCGTAGTAGAAACACTCGGTATCGCCCGGACACTCCACAACAAACATGCCGTCCGATCTTTTCCAAGGGAGATTGGAGCATGATGTAGTGGTCGAGTGATCCTTGTAGTCCTCGAAGTCATCATTCATGTGACTTGCGTCCTGATGCAGCTGCTGAAGATCTGATCGTTGCGAAGCGCAAGAAGAATTGGCCTTCATCATGAGAAAGTGCGTGTAATAATCCTCGATGGGTGTCGCATCCGATGGTGCTGCTGCCTCAGTCGGCTGACCATCACACTGATCATCAGCTGGAACCAGTTGTAGCTCATCTTGCAGGGGTACTGGTCCTTCACCTGTCTCGTTGAGCTTGATAACTTTCTGCATCGGTTCCATACTGCCGGAGGTGCCAATGCCGCGTTTGTCTGCCTGATGTCGCTCATGACGTTCGTCCTCCTCGATGAGCTTTTTTATTTCCTTGACGAAGTCGAGAGATCCATCAGCAGGGACTGGATCCTCCTCCTCTTCTACTGGAGCTGCAATCGGTAGTACGACAGCAGGGCCATGAACCTGACGAAAGTCCACACGCAATAGGTCATCTGCGGCGCCTGTCGTCTGATCGTTCACGGTGGTCTGCGGCTGCTGGCGTCCGGTTTCTTCAAGGATCCTTTCCATCTCCATGGTGAGGTCGAAGTCTGATCCTGCAGCTTGTTGCATTCTCTGATCGTGATGCTGATGACTGTCTTGTGAGGGCATGCTCTGATCGTGATGCTGATGACTGTCTTGTGAGGGCATACTTTGATCGTGATGCTGATGACTGTCTTCTGAGGGCATGCTTTGATCCGGTGGGCTCGGCTGGTAACTAACAGGCTGCAACGGTGGAGGAAACAGTTCAGCAGGTATAGTCGGTGCTGGAAGAGGTAGCATTGGAGGTCTGGCTGCTGAGGACGATGATGAAGACGCGTCTCGATAGGAGCCGCTGTTTGCAGGTGCCATCGGCAGCGCTGGTGCTCGTGACATGTCCGGCACGATAGGTCTTTCGTCCGGTATTCGTAGAGGTGGTGAAGGTGCATCGTGCCTCGTGTCCAGATCGATCAGCGGGGTCTCGATGATCCTTACTTGTCGGTAATCTGGTGTCTGCGGGGTCAACTCTCGACTAGCATCCTTTGTCTGCTCAGGCGTCTTAATCAGTCGACCAAGCTCCGTGGAGAAATTATCCTCTATAGCCTCGATGGTCGTGTTGAAGGAAGGCATGTCCGCTGTTGCTGTAGGCGTCGGTGCAGGTGACGTTGCGTTGCTTCTTGGTCGCTGGATAACTTGCCGTGGAGTATCACCTGGAGAGTCCTCGATGACAGCTATGCTGGAGATATCCAGATCATCAATCGGTCGATGTTCATCGTGAGGAACAGGTGACTCCTTCAATGCCAGGATGAGGAAGTAGTGGCTGTACCAAGTCGCACCTATGATCCTCTGGATGTTGTTGGTGCTGTGAAGGTTCAGCTCTCGACTGATGTAGTGCTGACGTCGTTTGGGATACCAAGCTATGAGCAGACCATATCGAATTGGCCATTGATTGTGCACCAGTCGGAAACCTGTACCGAAGAATATGACATTATGACATCCACGCCAGAAAGGCTGAAGACGGAGTTCGCCAAGACCAGGATGGATAGCCAGAGCTTAGGCGGATCGCCGTGTAGATCTCGTGGTTTCAAGGTTAGCTTGCCTGTGCCATCCGGAACTTCACCCATGCGATGCAGCACTCCTGGGGTACAACTTTCAACCACTTCCAGTAGCTGAGCCAGTGCGCCTGGCGTCCCTGTGTTGTCCAGGTAAATGTCGTGTGATTGCAAGTGAAATCCCAAGACTCGATAGCACAACTGACGTGGACGAAGGTGTCGTGCAGGCAAGATAAAAGGCTGTCCTTGATGCACCACGATGGCCGTGCCGAGATCCTTTGGCAGTGAGATGAAGTCCGCTGGTCCTCTTCATCCGTCGGCGTCCCTACGCTCTGGAGCTCCCCAGATGTCGACACTATCGTACGGTTTTAAACTCTCGAGCCACTTCGAGTCGTGAGTCTGCTGCCTCGTATTGGTAGCTCGGGCCAGTCGCTCTTCAACAACTGCTTGCAGCATGTTGGCCTTCGCGATGAGACGTAGCAGTAGGTGTGCCTCCGTGTAGTCCGGTACTTGCTCCAGGATGCTGTTGGCGCTGGTGAGCGTCTTGGACTCGGGATCGTAAGCGTCCTTAGGCATGAAACCAAACAAACCTTGAGCTGGGACCGAGCCGCCGTAGTTCAAGGTGAGGTTGCCTACCGTGGCAGCCTCTGTCACGATGTCTTCGTCGCTCAGGTAGTTGATGCCCTGTTTCACGCAGTCGGCCTTGATCTTGAGAGCTACCGCCTTGACCAGAGAGATAGCACGCTCAGCCAAGCCAGTATGCGTATGTACTGCTGTGCCTCCGAACTCGCGAGTCACGGTGTAGCGATCACAGAAAAGAGAAGCCATATCACCAGTAAGTCCTCCTTCGTGGTCAATCACCAGTGTTTCCATTGGTCCAAAGATTCTGGTCCATAGCTGTACGTAGCCCTTCAGGATGTCGGCGGGCGTCTTGCTGTTGAGACGTCTGGCCAGCCGAAAGGGTAGGCAATCATCAATACATAGAAGCCAAACTTTCTCGAATTGGAAGAACAGGTCGCTTTGCACACGTTGGTTGAGGTAGGTTGCCAGCGTGCCTTTGACGAGCGGGCGGTTCATGACTCTCATCCTGCTCCAGCAAACTTCGCAGTGCTGCATGATGTCTTGGCAGAGCTTCAGGATCTGCGATGGTAGTCCCAGTGCTTTGCAGAGTCGCTCGCAATCGGCGTCCACGGCATGAAAGAACTTCTGATGTAATCCCACCAAGAGTTTCATGCGCTCCGTGTCGTTCGTTGCCTCGCGCATTCGCTGTGCAAACTTGGTGAGATCGAAGTTGGGCTGCAACACTTTCGGTTCTTGAAACTTGTAGTCGTCGGTTTGCTGCTTGCCTCTGAGACGCCGTCGAGCTGGTAGCACTGCGGAAGGATCCATTGGCATAGGCGGAGGTGGTATGTCAGAGTCACCATTCGCGTCATCGTTGTCAGGTACTAGTGGCATAGGCGGAGGTGGTATATCAGAATCACCCTTAGCGTTGTCGCCGTCAGGTACCGCCGCCGCTGCCGCTGGTGCCTCAAGTCCCGGAGGATCCTCCGGTACCTTTTGTGTTGGTTCTGCTTGTGGAAATGCTGGAGCTGCTGGAGCTGCTGGTGCTGCTGGTGCTATTGGTGCTGTTGGTGCTGGTGCAGCTGGTGCAGGAGGTTCAGGAGGCTTGAATCTGCACCCATGTACTCTTGTATGCGGTACTCCAGCGGCATGTCCATGCTTGCATTTTGGGCACGTCCAATAAGTAAGCTGGGGGGCCTGATGTAGATGTCGTATCATGTCGCGTGTCAGGGCCTTGCACAACTTGTTAGGATATCGTGCCGCTTTTGCCGTTCTCTTGAGGCCGTTGGAGTCGTTCATCTGGATGTTAGCGTGCTGGGTCACACTGTTGCAGAACTTGCTGGTGTCACGTAGCCTCGCCGGGCTTCCGAACATCGTTTGTTTCCTGACGGGCAAGCCCTGCTCCTCATCTCGTGCTCCACGACGGCATTGATCAGTCGTGTTGTCGTGTAGCGTGCCCTGGTACTCCTGAACCAGCTTGTCCAAGTCCTTCAATGGAGATTCTGTCCAGATGCGAGAACGCCATGGATTTTTCACGATGAAATTGCCATCGTGCTGCAGTATATCCGGAAATAGGTCACACATGAACCAGTAGAGCATCGGTCGTTCAGCCTGCTGTCGCTGTTCCAGTTCCTGTGGATCTGAACGATTCGTGGACTGTGACCAGGGTCTGCAGAGAAACTCGCACAGCGTGTGTCGGGGACGAAACGCTTGAGCAAGTCGCTTCAAGGCCTCACGATGATCATCTCGATGAAGATCCCATCCGTATCTGTAATCGATCGGTTGTAAAGCAATGCATTGATTGGCATAGACCTCGATAGATGTGCTCCCGGTACCAGAGCATACCTCGAGTAGAAGCGGTATCATCGACTGCTGGAAGGTCTCCATGTGCTTGATGAAATCGTCCACATTGTTGGGCGTAGTCATGGGCAGTCGTGAGCGATGGTAGAACTGTTCCGGTAAAACTCGGTACTCAGCATCCATTTGCTTCTGCTCGCTCGCCGTGAAGTTGTCTGGCCAGAGGTCGCTGTGATATCTCGGTGCCTTGAACTGCTTCCAGTGCTCGTGAAACGCCTTAGCGTCGCTGCGGTGATAGCTCACGTACGCTGTCTTGGTCGAAGGTGTCGACGTCGCTGAAGCCTCTAAGTGAACGTCTGATTTCAAGTAGATCTTATTGTCCTTCTCAATCTTCATATCTTTACACTGATCCTGCTTCTTAGGGGCCTCTGTCGGCCGAAACTGTGCCTCGGCACCTACCGTTCGTTGGTTTTCTGGTGCTGTGTCGTCACATGTAGGATCCTCTTGCACGGGAAATGCCGCACCATCACCAGGCCAGGGTTTCTCAGTGTGGCAGCGCGAGGCACCTGTCGAGCGGTGCCGTTCCTGTTCAGCCGCAAGGGCTCCTGACCTGGCAGTGGCAGCCTTCGCATCAATATGTAGTGAAATCCCAGGGCTTCGCGTCTGAGTCGTCGTCGGGTAACTGTGAAGTAGTTCGGCGGTGCGATGCTCGATCCTGTTGATGAGGTCCGTGCGCTCGGAAACCGTCTGCTCTTGGAAATCGCCAATCGGCAGGAAAATATGCTTAGAGTCAGTGAGGTACAGTCTCGTGACACATGCTCTCTGACCAGGTGGTAGCAGCGCCAGGGTACCATCTCCATTTGGAAACATGTTCTCGTAGATGATGGATCTCTGTGCCAGCCAGGTAGTGTTGGGCAGGAGTGCGGGACATCGTGATCCATTGTGTCCACTGAGATCGCCGCGATACGTCGTGTTCGGTGGTAATCCACTGACGCCAATTTTGCCGACAAACTCGCCACATGATGGATCTGCTTTGCCGCTGATACCCGTGAATGATGCATCTGATTCTCCGCGCTGATACTTGATGCCACGAGGGCCGTAGATGTATTGAACCCACTCTCGAAGAGTCTCGGTGCCAAGAAGACCGTCATTAGCGGCCGGGTCCACGATGATGCCCAGGCGAGGTTTTCCTTGTTTGGTGATGTAGACGGTGTGGTCGTTCTCAGCGTATGCGTGCACGATCTTGGATGAGAGTGAGTTCATGGAGTGCTGCGCTCGTAGCTTCTCAGCTAATGTTGGATTCTTCGTCGGTGATCCCTGTGTCATCGCCAGTTCCTCTGTAGGGTTCTTGGCAGAGCTAGTGGCTGATATCGTTGATGCCGATGGTGGAGATGCGATAGCAAATTGTCCATACTGCCGAGCACTGCGTTCTGCCATCGTAGGACCATCTGATGCAGCCGCCGCTGAGGATGAGAAAGATGGCCTGCTTAAAGGCACAGGTGCATTGAAGCTGAGGTGAGGCCGTTCGATCTTCGGGTCGCGTTTCCATGATGAGGTAGACGAGTTCTTGTTCTTACCTTTGCCCTGCGTCGTTCTCGATCTGAATGTTGAACCGAAGTCGTCGTAGCTCTCGCCATCTGCGCTGTGCCAAGTGCGATCATGTAAGTCTGCTTCCTGGTCGAGCGTGTCGTAGTACTCGTCAAGATTCTGCTGAGCTTGTGCCGCTGAGATCTCCTCAGTCTCGGTGTTTTCCGGAATGACATGTTGTACTGGAATCGTACTGGCTACCGATGTCGCTGTGCCAAACAGACCGCCGTCAGTGGGAACAGGAGAGCTTGCGTCCATATCAGGAAGATGATGCCAGCTGCTAGCCGATGAGCTGTGATAACTGACACCAGTGACTGAAGCTCCAGATCCAGCTGCCTCTTGATTAGCATAGTGTCGGCTACCAGACTTGCCACGACTGCGTGCCTTTGAGGATTGCTGAGGTGATGCTGCTGCTGCTGGTTGCTGCTGTCCTTTCGTAGGGCACTGATCACCACGCTGCCATTTGCTGCCACACATGCTGCAACCATTCTGAGCTCCACCTTGATTGCCTCGGTCGCCGTAGTTGGGAACGAACTTTTTACCTTTACGTTTGCCTTTTCCTCTGCTCTTGCCTTTGCTGCTGCGTCGATAAACTTTGCCGCCGCCGTAACCTTTACCTCGATTCTTGCCTTTGTTGCCGCCGCCGTAGTAGGTCGCGTAGTCCTCGATCGTGAGCTCCTCCAAGCATTCGCCATCCTGATCATACTGCAGCCAAGTATCGTCATTCATCATATAGTACCATTCGCCGTCGAGGGTGGCACTCCATCCTTCATCTTCTGTCCAGCCCCATTCGTACTCGGTCACGTCGTAAACCTCGTACCATATCTCGTGATACTCTGTGAGGTTGTGCTCGTTGCCGTTCTGATCGGTATAGAGTGCCCAGTCCCGATGATGCTGCGATTGATCTTGCTTGTCTATCTCATGAGTAGCCCACGTAAAGCCTGATACTGTGATAGGTCTCCGCCGACGTGCAGTTTGATGTCATCGATGCGCTTCTCACTGAGGTCTGAGTTATTGAGCAGAAAGTGCGCTTTCCCAACCGTATTCATTTGGAGGCCGCCTTCTTTACAAGCGGTCTCGTATGCCATCCCATGCTGCGCGATCCAAGTGGTGAGCTCGCTGTTGCCGCGCCTGCAGTCGAAGTAGGCGTCTATCACGATGCCCACGCGGTCCTGGTCGTGGAACTCGTACAATGACTGTAGCTTGTCCAAGAACTGTCTGATGCCACTGTGTTCCCCGACCACACCTGCCGCAGGTTCTGCGGGGATAGCCGGAAGCGCCATGGCCTCGTCGCCTCTGTAGGTCACGCCGCCGCGCGTGATCGTGTAGCTCATAGCCTGAGTGAACGGTGGGCCCTTCAACCGACTCACGATCAAGGGCCCGATGCGCTCCTCACTTTCCTCGTCCGTGATCCTCCACCACAATCGTAGCTTCTGCATGTACCGCCAGAACGTGTACCCTCGTATATCGGGTTTCCATCCAGGTGGTACATTTTTGGTGAAATCTTCCAAGCCAATTCCTCCTTTCTCGTGATCGTCATCTCTACCAGCCATGTTGTCGTCGTCGCTGTCAAGGGATGCGGGATGTTCTGAACTCTCGTAGCAAGTGTCGCGGAAGGTGAAACTCCTGAGGTAGCAATCGAACTCGTAGTTGCTGCCTTCGTCTCCGTAGAGGGTCGCGTAGGGCTCAACCTTGCTGCCGTGGAAGCTCCCGGGGTCGCCTTCTGCGATGCACACGCAGATGTAGATGAGAATGCTGATGATCAGCTTAATGTACTTCGTCGTCTTGATGAAGTTGAGCGCCGCCTGGCGGCGCGGATGGCGCGGGCCGGGCGCGCGCGCGCTCGCCGGGAGGGGCGGTACCTGAAGCTGGCCGAAACCAGCTCCGCTACCAGAGTTAGTTTCTGGTCGGCTTGAGCCGGGACGGTAGCGGAAAATCGTCTCGATAGGAACCGCTCTCCTTCTCAGTTTTTCTGAGCATCCTACTATCCCAATCTGATCTACTATCTTACATTCTTTACTCCCAGGGGCCTAATCCTTAGTGAGGGAGGGGGGGGGGCGGGTTCGAGCAGGGGGCGGAGATTTTCGGAATGGGGGGGGGACCCCTGGGCTCTGGAGGAATACGGGGGGGAATTTTCTGGAACGCCCAAGTCCTTCAACAACCATGGGGAATCCATTTTTTTTGTCTGTTGGGGCCCTCTTGGGAGGCGTCTTGGGCGTCTTGGAGCGATTGTTCGGCGACTCGGGGCTCTGTTGGACCCGAGGAAGTAATGCGACAAGATTTCCCGGAGCTCAGGGGGCACGCGGGAAGTTCCGAGGGAATTGGCAATTCGGGGTTGGGGTCAATAAGAGAATGAGGATTGAGGCTTGGAGGAGAAGGCAAAGGACCTGACTGAGGACACGCCCACTCCGTTCCCAGAGGCACGGTGGCGGATAACATCGTAAATTGAAAGCTGGAATTCGCGCAGGTCGCAGGAAACCTCGTTCCCATAGCCTGTTGGGCCACAACGAGGCGGGCAGGTATAGTAGCATCTTCTGTTATGGCCTCTTCTCTCCCCTTGTCTTCTTCGCTTCTCTTGTCTCTTCTCTTTGTTATCTTCTATTCTCTTATCTTCTTTTCCAGTGACGGCCTCTCGTCATGGCCGTGTTGGGCTCTACTGCACCGGGAGTGGCGCGCGCAGGTCTGGCTCAAGAATTACGAGGCGACATCTCCCGCCCCGCCCGGGTCAGAGGGCGCCAACTATATACCTACACCGATCCTGGCCAGGCTGATTTTGGGCCCAGGATCCGCCTTCGTGCCCAAGCCAGGAGGGCGTATACGCGGATCCTGTTCCCAGGATGGGCCTGCTCAGGATCAGTGTAGGTGTACATTTCGTGCCCTCAAAGGAGGCGAGAGCACGGAAACATGATGATGATGATGATGATGATGATGATGATGATGATGATGATGATGATGATGATGATGATGATGATGATGATGATGATGATTGTGATGGTGTTGGCGATGATGGTGGTGGTGGCGAAGAGTGGTAATGATGGCGACGACGATGATAATGACGATGTTGAAGAAGATGATGATGATGTTGATGCTGTTGATTATGCTGATGATGAGGAGGAGGAGGAGACGGAGGATGAGGACAAGGAGAGGATGAGGATGAGGATGAGGATGATGATGATGAGAGGGAGGAGGAGGAGGAGGAATAAAATGACACGGAGAAGGATGAACAGGAGGAGGAGGCGGAGGAGGAGAAGGAGGAGGAGCATGGACCAGTGTGAACCCAAGACTCATCAACGATATTGTAAGATACCCTTTTTCCAAGTTCCTTTTTCATAGGCCCCTACAAGTTTTTTTACCAAAGGAAGAGCCCCGTTGGAAATCAACTATTCGAAAATCTTGAACTGTGCCAGACCATCATTCCTGGGACTTAACGCCGCGAATCACCGTTTCTGTTGCGTCTCGACGGTCCTGTTTCACGCCGGAACGCCATTCTTGGGAGTTCAACTCCAGGAATCAAGGTAACTGCCGCGCCCTGACAGTTCGACATCGTGCCAAAGCACCATTGCTGGGACGTCAACCATGAGAATCCCTGAGGCTTCTGTAAACTCTTAAAACGAATGTGCGCGGCGCCAAGGCGAGAACCCAATTTGACAAGAAACCGCCCTCCATCCGTGAAACTCATGCAACAATTCATGCCGAAAACCACCCGCCCTCCATCCGTGAATCTCTTGCAAGTTCTTAATACGAAAGTGCGTGGCGCTAAGACGAGGGCCATATTTTGAAGACCACCCGCCCTCCATCCGTGAATCTCTTGCAATTGTTGTGTGACGGATGTGCGCGGCGCTGATGCGAGAACCACATTTTGAAAACCACCCGCCCTCCATTCGTGAAGATTTTGCGAGTTTTTAAGACGGATGAACGCGGCGAGATGGCGAGTGTCACATTGTGAAAACGAGCCTCCCTCTATCAATGGTCAGCTTCAGGATCGTAAATGGTGGGGAAGTCTCAGGCCCAGAGCCCTGCACGCCCTTTCGACCGGCCTCGGGGTGCGACAGGGAGGAGTTATTCATAAGGAGGAAGGAATGAAGAGGATGGACTAGTCCCCGCTTCTGCGTCCTCCTCTCTGCCTCCTCTCTCCTACCTGCTCCTCCTCCCCCTTGTCCTCCTCAACCCCATCCTCCCCCTTACCCTACCCGTTCTCTCCCCCCCTTCCTCTCTTTCTCTTCACCCCTCCTTCCGTCTCGTCCTCGTTGTCGTCGACGTCTTCCCTATTCCTGATCCTCATTTTGCTGAAAACTCCCTGTCGGACCCCTAGACGTGTCGGTAGGGCGGGCAGGGCATTTTTCCTGACATTTCTCCATCACTCACGATCTTGAAGCTTGAGAATTGCTGCAGCTCCAAAGGGTGGGTCGCTTTCAAATGGACCTATCGCCTCAGCGCTGCGCACATTCATCTTCAACACGTTCGCAACAGGTTCAAGGATGGAGGGCGGGCTTTTTTGAAAATGGAGCTCTCGCCATAGCGCCGCGCTCATTTGTCGTACAAGATTGCAGCAGTTTCATGGACGAAATTGGGCGTCCGCGTGATCATCCTTTCCTTGTAAAGTCCAGGTGAAGTCCAGAGGCTTGAACATATGGGGCAGCTGCATGGGCGGAGGGCGGCTTCTTTTCAACATGGGGCTCTCGCTTGAGGCTTGGCCGACGCTCACGACCAGAAGTGACAACCTTTGCTCAGGTCACACAGATGAGGGCGGTCCTTATTCAAAATGGGGATCTTGCTGGAGACTTCGTTGAACTGTTTGATCATACCTTTGCGCGCATTCTCTTTTACTCGCTGGAAGGATGCAAGGCAGTTATATCCGTTTTCAACACGGGGGCCTTGCCTGAATGGCATGCCAGCGTTTCTTGAAGTGGAAAAGGAGGCTCGTAGGGACTTATGGGATGTAGACTTGGGACGTGAGAGTATAATCCAGCATCGTCTTTGCATCTTGGGTTTCCTCTGGTCCTCCTCCTCCGCGTCCTCTCCTCGCCTCTCCTCGCTCTCTCCGCTGGGCCCCATCTGCCCAGACCTTCACCCTGGAACCGGATCTGGTGCTGTGGTCCCAGATGCAGCTTCTGATTTGCGCCAGAGGCCATCGATCTGCGCAAGCGGGGGCCCGCGGTCCAGGCGAGCGGGCCGCCCCAGAAGATTTGTGGGGTGCGGGCGGGGGACTCTCTGAGAGCCCAGGTTCAGAGCGATCGGAATGGGGACGGAACAGATGCGGACGAGGTTCAACGCAGTTCCTGCCTCGCCCTTCTCGCCCTCGCCTTCCTCGCCCTCCTCCTCCTCCGCCTCCGCCTCCTCCTCCTACTCCTCCTTCTCCTTTCTCCTTTCCCTCATCCTCCTGCATGGCCGTAGCCATTTTGGCTCGAACGATTCTTGCTCAAGGTTTTGGCTGTCCCCGACACTGAAACGGATACCGTTCGTCCGCGGCCAGTCTTCAACCCCTTGCTCGGCCTGTTCCGCCCCAGGGTGCGAGATACTCGATTCTCGGTGGGCTCCTGCGGCGCCTCCCACCCTCCCAGGTTCGAGCGGGGCTTCTTCACGGGGTTCGGCATTCGCCAGTTGCGAGGCCGCCGCGCCCGCCGCCCCGCCCAGAGCCCCTCCGCCTGTAGAGCGAAGTCGCCAGGCAACGACGGGCGGCTGCGACGAGGCGTCGGCGGCCCATGATTTTCGAATTCTGGTTCGTTGGCGGGCCACCGCGGCGCCGACCGACGGGTCTGTGCGCGGCGAGCCACGCGGCCGCCGCGCCCGCTGCCCCTCCGCCCACGAGGCGTCGAGGCGAGACCAAGAAGGGAGGCTGCGAGCAGGTGTCGGCCGCTCGGGCCCACGGAGCTCAGGCTCGTCGACGGGCAGCGCCGACCCTGGAATGTCAGGGCGCGGCGAGCCAGGCGAGTGCTTCGGCGTTGGCGGTCCCCTTTCCCTCCTCGGGAGTTTTTTTTTTTTTTTTTTCCTTTGAAATGTGGGGACGGGGCTCGGGTGCGCGTCTCGGGTCGGTACTGGGCAGGTGTGGTCCTGGCGTCCGTTCCGAAGAAATTGCAAGCTCGGCGCGCCCCCGGGGCTCGGAAGATTTGTGCCGCTGCGGGGCATTCCTGACCACCCCTCCTCCCCTGTGGTGGCGCCCGGTGCGGCTGAGGAAGTCGAAAGTCAGGGCCAGCGTTCGCAGACTGCTCAGGTCGGTTTTCTGACGTGCAATTCTAACTCGTGGAGTAGTTACAGGTCAGGCAGTCGTGGAATGGCCCTGCCTAGATCGGAAGACCCGCCCCGCTGTAGCCATGTTTTTAGAGACTAGGCTTCGTCTTGCCACGCGGCGCTCGGCCCAGACTTGGGCCTGGGCCGCTGGCTATGCCGCGGCGAGCGGGCCCACCGAGAGCGCGGGGGGGGCGAGCTCGATCACTCTGGCGAGGTCCGCTGCGCGGGCGAGGCCCGTCGCGCGATTCCACGGCAGGTTCTTCTGTGGCCCGATGGTCAGGGTCTCGCCTGTCTCTGCGCGCCCACTCGCGGCAGTAGGATTGGGTCTCCGGGGCCGGGAGCTGCTTGGAGACATGGCCGACGTCGCCTGGCCCCCCGACGTCCGATCGTCGTGGGAGAGGACTTGGACATTGAGCGCCGTGTTGGATTCAAAATGGTTTGCAGGCGCTGACCCCTCTGGGCCCTGCGCGCCACGGCCGTGCGCTCGATTTCTTCGCGGCGAGCCACTGTCTAGTAGCGCGTTCCTCTTTGGCCGCGGTGTTGGGCGCGCCGCGGGGGGCCCGCTCGGCTGATCGTTTGCATTTTAAGGGGCGGGGCAGACGATGCGCCCCGGCTGGGCAGCGCTCTGCGCCCGTGTGCTCGCGCGCGGGGGGGCGCTCCTAGGCAGCCGGCCCAGGGGCCAGAGGTTCCGTCGAATCCCAGCCGAGCTGCGGCCATCTGGTTCGACGCAGTTGACGCGCTCCCCCCCCGTCGGCGCGCGGTGTCTCAGGGTCGGGGGGCGTGCGAGAGCTTTCGGGCTGCGTCAAGTAGTGCTACCCAGGCTCTGCCTAGAAGGGTTCTTGCTCGCTTGGCTTAAAGGGGCCGGGCAGTGCAAACCGCCCCGGGCGTTTCCCCCAGTCCTGGGAGCCGAGCAAAAGCGGCGGCAACGGTGCAGGCAAACGCGCGGTTTCCCCAGTTGCGCTCCCTGGGTGCCAAGCAAAAGCAAAAGCAAAGGCAACAGTGAAGGCAGAACCGAAGGCAAAAGCAAACGCATAGCATAGCATAGCATCGCCTAGCCTAGCCTAGCTTAGCCCAACATAGCATTGCGCAGCATAGCATAGCACAGCTTAGCATAACATACCATAACATAGCATATCATAGCATAGCATAGCATTGCGCAGCACAGCATCCACCATTGCTGCTGCTATATAGATGTATATGTAGATGTAGAAGTAGGTGTCGATGTAGATGTAGGTGTATACATATATATGTACATATAAAGAACTCCCCAGTGCCCCGCCCTCATCTCCGTGCCTGCTTGCTTTTGCTGCTGTCTCGGCGACTTGCTGCCTGCTTCTGCTGCTGCTGCTTCACTTGCGGCGTGGCGTCGGCGGTTCTGGCGCGACTACTACTACTACTACTACTGCTGCTGCTGCTGCTACTACTACTACTACGACGACTACTACGCCTACTACGACTACTACGACTACTACGACTACTACGACTACTACGACTTCTTCGACTACTACTACTACTACTACTACTACTACTACCACTACTACTACTACTACTCCTCCTCCTCCTCCTGCTGCTGCTGCTGCTGCTGCTGCTACTACTACTACTACTACTACGACGACGACTACGACGACTACTACGACTACTACGACTACTACGACTGCTACGACTTCTTCGACTACTACTACTACTACTACTACTCCTGCTGCTGCTGCTGCTGCTACTACTACTACTACTACTACTACTACTACTACTACTACTACTACTACTACTACTACTACTACTACTACTACTACTACTACTACTACTACTACTACTACTACTACTACTACTACTACTACTACTACTACTACTACTACTACTACTACTACTACTACTACTACTACTACTACTACTACTACTACTACTACTACTACTACTACTACTACTACTACTACTACTACTACTACTACTACTACTACTACTACTACTACTACTACTACTACTACTACTACTACTACTACTACTACTACTACTACTACTACTACTACTACTACTACTACTACTACTACCGCTACTGCTACAACTACGACGATGAGGAGAAGGAGGAGGCCGCCGAGGCTGGCGCCGCCCCCCGTGTCCGCGGACAACTCTGTCTTGGGCTTCAAGAAAGCCTTGGGTGCTTGAGGCCTTTGGGGGGCCTGGTGCCAAGGCCCAGGTCCTCGCTGCTATTTCGGATGCGAGCTGGGTCAGGACTTTCTAACGCCGAGCAGGAGGGTGCCGCGGGCAGAGTTTCGCGAGCGGGCCGCGCTCGATGGATGGAAGCTTGGACGCAGATTCAGCGAGGGTCCGTCTGGGCCGTCTGGGCCTGCTGCGCCGATCGCTGGGGGCGAGGAGGGCGGGGGCGGCCGCGCGCCGCTGGCTGGGCAGCGGGCCCTCAGTCGCATCCACGGAGAGTGGCGAGAGGTCTGGTAGCAGGAAGCTCGGTCTTCGAAAGCTCACCCGAGGTTTTGGAATGCGTCGGTTGACTTGCCGCCCATCGCGGGTGGGCAGGCGCGGGGCGCTGGCCAGTGTTTCACCCCCAGCGCAGCTCTGGGGTGGAACGGCCGCCATCCCAGTGGCTTGCGCTCCACCCCCCGCTCGAATTTCGCTTGTTTTTCGGCGGCGTTTTGAGCGGGGCCCGGGCCCCAGCCTGACGCGGGCGGGCCGCGTCTCTTTCTGGCAGTTTCCCGCGACAAAGCCACGGGGGGAGGGGGGGATCGGGCCCGTCGCCGCCCTCTCGCTACGTGCCCGCGTGTGTTCCGAAATCCGCCGCCTGGATTGTGGCAGATGAGGGCGTGCGCATCGTCGCGAGATCTTCTGGGGCCGGGATGGCTCGTCGGTCTTCGACTAGAGTTCGTGGGTCCATGATGCGCATAGCTCGCATGCTTGTCTGAAGGGCCCGTCTGCGGCTTCGGCATCCTGGGCCTCTGGAAGTATTGTGAGAACATCAGCCACGATGATTTTTGGTTTTGCTTGCAGCGCCTGCGGGCGCCCGCTCCGTCTGGCGCGCAGTCTGCGCATCTCGTGCAGAGCGCGGCGCGGGCCAGCTCTCCGCGGCGTCGCGAGCGCGCCCCCCCCCCATCGCTGTTGATGGCCCAGCGATCGCAGGGTGCTCGCGCGCGACGTCGGTGGCTCGGGCGATGTCGCTATTCTTTTCAGTCGACGCGTCAACGGGCCATCCAGTCGTCGCCCTCCGGAGTGTCGATGTTTCTTCCCAGGCCGCGGGGGGGCCGGAGACGGCCCTCGCCCGGCTGGCGCGGGCGTTCGCCCCCGTCGCCGAAGATGTTCAGAGCGGGTGTTTGCCAATTTCGTGGAACAGAGCGGGTTGGTTGGTGTCTTAAGATTCCCTGGCTTCTTTTACGGGTCCGCTGTTCCTTATGGGTCCTGGGGCTCGGCCCGAGGCCCGCTGGGGTCTTGGTCGATGCTTCTGAGGGGAGGTTTCGCAGATGTTCCATTCACCTGGAGAACTGCCTTGGCCCGCCGCCGCGCCCGGCGCTTGGGGGTGCTCTGGATTGGGGGGGGGCGTCGGTTCGATCGACCTGGCGGAGCAGTCGGCGGTCGCCCGTTCGAGCCCCATTATGTCGGGCGTGCCCGACGGCCGATTGATTGGCCCGGGGATCTTCGCAGCGACGGCCGAGGCGAAGCCGCCTGAGAGGGGGCCTCGCTGGGGTTCGCGCTCGGGGTCAGCACTGCCAGAGCGGGGGCGGGGCTCCCTGGCGCTCGCGTCGGCAGCCAACATGAAGCATCATGGCGGCGTCTTTCGGGGCGCGCTCGCGCGTCGGGCCCGGGCGCGGGCTGGCGAGCCCAGACATTGGGTCTCGCGCGGAGACCGGGAGCAGGCGCTCCATTCAACAAGGAAGAGGATTGGGTGGAGGTTTGCCGGGGCGACTGGGGCGGGCGGCGGGGGCGGGGGGAGGGGCCCGATGTTCCATTCGCCGGGCTGCCTCGCCGTCCGGGCTGCCCTGGCTGCCCGGGTGGGGTGGCGTCTGACAGGCGCTCTCTTCTCGCGGCCTGTTTCCTGGAAGTCTGCGCTCGAGTTGCGGCGGTCGAGACCCCCTGGCGCTTCGGGGGCTCGCCGCCGTGATGTTGTGATTGGGCTCGTCTCGGGGCCTCGCCGGTGTCCACTGCGCGCGTGCCTGGCGGGGGCAGGCGCCGCCGGTGGAGGTTGCCGGTTGCGATCGGCAGTGTGCGGCAGCCTTCCCACAGCGATTGTGCCCGCGCGGTCCTGGGGCGCGCTCGGGCGCGGCCGAGCTGGCCGTCGAGGGGCCCGCGTCGGCCCCGCGGGCCTGGCGGGGGGGGGGGATGTTTTCCTTTCAGTTTCCTAAGCCTGGGGCCTGCTTCGGGGGGGCGCCCTTCCGGGCGGAGTGGCGCTCTTGGCGGGCTGGGGCTGGGCCCCCCTCCACCTCGGAGGCGTTTGTGCTTTTCCTGTGGTGTCTCCTGCTTCGACGCCGACTTCCCGTCCGTGCCAGTTGCAGGTTGGTCGCTCGTGTTCTGCAGTGCCCAGAGACAGCTCGTTGGAGGTCCGCGGGCGCGGTGCCTCCCGATTTAGGTTCCCAGCAGTCCGCGATGGGCGGTGCAGTTCGCGCGGTGTTCCAGCTCGCGGAGCACGTGCAAAGGCCCTTCTCGGCGCCGGTCGATGGTCGGGCGACCCTCTCGTGCGGGAGAAGGCCGCGGGCCTCGCCGGCCGGCGCCGGCCCCCGTTCGCCTCTTTGGGGGCGGGTCCTCTCCCGCGAGGACCTGCGCGGCGAGGCTTCGTGCGCGTGAAAAGTCCATTCCTATCGGCGTGCCGCGCGAGAAAATCGGATTCCCCACTTCCAGCGCGAAGACAACGTCCTCGCCGACCAGTGGGCAAAGAAGGGGCCTGCGCTTGACCGCTCGGAGTTTCGAGGTGCTTACTTGTTGGAGGGGATGCACGGCTGGGCTTTCGCAAGTCTGCAGGTCTGTTGCCGGAGTCTCTCGGTGGATGGCTCATCGTGAGCTCAGAGACTATCTCGATTGAAAGCGCCCCCGGGAGATCGATTTGCGGGCGCGACCCGCTGGCGCTCCTCATCCCGAGTCGGGTCCTGCTTCGGGGGGCGTGGCCGATGGGCCTCATCTGGACCTCGCGGCGCAGGGGTCTCGCCCCGTGGGCCTCGGCCGCTGGGGCAGTCGGGTTTTTTTCGTGGCGTCGGTGGCGTTGCGCAGTGCATCCAGTCCAGCGGGGCCTGGGGGGGATTGCGCCGCGGCTTCGGGCGCCGCTCGGGGGGCGCCCGGCGAAACCTGAGGTGGCTGGGCGAAGCCTGAGGTGGCTGCGGGGGGCGGTCGCCCGCTGTCGCTGTCGCCGCGGGCCCGCTGGGCGAGCCACTGCGCGGCGCCAGTGTCAGGGGGGCCCGTCCGAATTGAAAGGGCGCCCCCGTTCCTCCGGCGAGGTCCGCCGCGTCGGGCCGACCTGTCAATCGGCCTTCGCGCTTTCGGCCGCGCAGACATGGGCGAGGCCGAGCGCATTTGCTCTAAACCACCTGGGGCCCAGGGCGAGGGGCCGCGCGAGGCGCGGCGCCCCGCCCGTAGACGACCTTCGCTGATGGGAGTGGGCTGGGGCCCCCTGTCGGCCGGCCCCGTCCGAGGTGCATCGCAGCTCCGGGCGGGGGGCGTGCAAGTCTCTCCTCGGATGGGCACCCCGCTCCCCATGTCCTCCTCTCCCTTTGGTTCCTTTCTTCGCGGGTGTCGAACCTTCTCGCGCGTGCCCTCCTGCATCTTAGCGGGGCAGCCTCGGTCGAGCCGTCGGCTGTCGATGTTGGGGGCGCCTGCTGTTGTGCAGCAGGCTCGTTTTTGTGCGTCTCCGTTTCTGGCGCGCCAGAAATGCCCGCTCCTGGGCTGCCCGGGGGGCCTGGGGCACATGCGCGTGCGAGATCCCTCGTCCCTATTCCTTCTCCTTCCTTCCTTTTCCCCATCCATCCATCCTTTTCCTCCTCCCCCTTCCTCCTCGTGCCTCGCTCCCGTCCGTCTCTTCTTCCTCGTCCCCGGGGTCTCCTCCATCCTTCTTCCCTCTGTCCTCCCTCCTCGTCCTCTCGGTTGCGCGTAAAAGTGACCCTTCGTCACAGTGGCTTTTGCTGTGAGCCCACAGGGCCCCCCCTGCACCGGTTTTAACGCTTGGATTTAGCCCCTCCCGCGTCGCACCGAAAACGCGCGCCGAGGGTCATTGTTGCCTAGGGTCACGCATGCGATTAGCTGATGTTTTTCCTCGTGTTCATTTTTTTCTCCCGCCCTGGTTGTTTCAGCATGGTGGAGTCCCTGTGCCATCATATGGGAAGCTGGCGTTATCCGTTCGTAGGAGCGACGCTGCAGATCTTCAGGTGCAATTACAATATCGTAGAGAGAATCCACCCTTGGTCCTGGTGAATTCCACCGTTGGTGTCGTGGGCCCATTGGGGTTCGACCATAGTTCGGTTCCTGGTTTGCCTTCGGTACACATTTTTATTAATTCAGTCTGATCTCGCCGCAGGCGGGATAGCCCTGCCGCAGTCCAGCTTGATTTGGTCGAGTGTCTGGCCCAACTTTGTTTTGTAGTTCGAGTTTTGATCCGTTGTTCTCGATTCAATTCTGCTCGCAAAGGCAGCCGAGGAGTCTTGCCATCTGACATCCTTCCCCCATGATCCAAGTTTGGTTTCAGGTCTTGGTGCTTCTTTGGCAACCCATCAGTTCCACACAAGGAGTATATATTCATGCGCCACCAAGCCATGCCTTTTTTGGGGGCAGTTCTTGGTTTATCGAAGACGCCTACGGCGAATCACCGCCGCCCCTTCACTTTTTAGGAAAAGCCCACGTCGCCGACAATTGGGCTAGACTTTGGACCATTTGTTCGCCAGCTGTCGTTGAGACCCTTCGGCGAACACATGACGAAAAAGAGTGAAGAAAGTAAGGAAAAGGGAATGGGAGGAGGAGGGGAAGGAGGAGGAGGAGGAGGCGGAGGAAGAGGAGGAGGAGGAGGAAGTGGAGGAGGAGGAGGAGGAGGAAGAGGAGGAAGAGGACGAGGAGGAACAATGAGAAAACGCATAATAATACCAATAACAATAATGATATCAAAAATAATCAGAAGAGGAACAAGCGTAATAATAATAGACATAATGAGAAACATACTAATACTCGTAACGCGATTAATAATAATAATACTAAGAAGCGTATTACGAATTACAAGAAGCATGTACACCTACTAATAGTAGTACTAATAAGGAAAAATGCGAAAACGAATGGTAATACTAAGAACGTATACTAATATCAACGATACTACAACTACTGATAGTAGTAATACTAATACTATTAATACCACTAGCACTAATACTATTACTAATGTTGATAATACCATTACTCATATTAATACTAATGAGAATGATAATGCTACTCAGAGTAATACTACTACTAGTACTAATACTATTAGTAGTAATACTAATCATAGTACTACGAATGGTAAAACATAATAAGAAGAGCCAGAAGACTAATAATAATATTAAGACGAACCATAATGATAATAAGAAGAGTATTAATACGACGAAGAATAATAATACTAAGACGACGACTAACACTAATACTAATAAGAACCATTCGAACATATTAGTAATAGGAAGAATACTAGTATGATTACGCCGACGAAGGATACTACTAATACTACTACTAAGACGAGTAATAAGAGGAAGGGAGTTATTACTATTAACAATAAAAGAAAGACTAATACTAGTACGAAGAAGCCTGAGAAACAATACGAAGACGACGACGAACAATAGTCATACTAAGAAGAATAACGCGAGCAATAATAATACTAATAAGACGAAGACGGCTAATACGCATAATATTGAGAAGAAGCAGGATAATAATACGACGAATAATAGTAACACGAATAATACGAATAATTCTAATACGAAGAATCGGACCAACCATAATACGAATACTAAGAATACGAGTGATAATACGAATAAGAAAACTAGGAACACTCATAATAGTAAGAGTAATAATAACAAGGGGAAGCATACGCATACTAGTACTAATACTGTTAATATTACAAATATTAATATTAATAATACTAATCATACTAATAATGACAACACTAATAATGCTATTAACAATAATAACTACTAACAATATTATTAGCAATAATCATACTATTAAAAAGAATACGGCGAATACTATTACGCAGACTAATAATAATACTAAGAAGAAACATACGAATACTAAGACGACTGAGAAGACTACTACTATTAATGCTAAGAAACATAAAGGGAACAATCAGAGGAGGAGGAGGAGGAGGAGGAGGATGCGGAGGAGGAGGAGGAGGAGGAGGAGGAGGAGGAGGAGGAGGGAGAGGGCGAGGAGAGGGAGAGGGAGAGGGAGAGGGAGAGGGAAATGGAGATGGACGAGGAGGAGGAGAGGAGGAGCAGGAGGAGGAGGAGGAGGAGGGAGGAGGAGGAGGGAGGAGGAGGAGGGAGGAGGAGGAGGAGGAGGATGAGGAGGAGGAGGAGGGAGGAGGGGAGGAGGAGGAGAGGAGGAGGAGGAGGAAGAGGGGCAGGAACAGGAGGAGGAGGATGAGGAGGAGGAGGAGGAGGATGAGGAGAGGAGGAGGAGGAGGATGAGGAGGTGGATGAGGAGGAGGAGGAGGAGGAAGGAGGAATGAGGGAAGGAGGAGGAGGAGGAGGAGGAGGAGGAGGAGGAGGAGGAGGAGGAGGAGGAGGAGGAGGAGGAGGAGGGAGGAGGAGGAGGAGGAGGAGGAGGAGGAGGAGGAGGAGGAGGAGGAGGAGGAGGAGGGGAGGAGGAGGAGGAGGAGGAGGAGGAGGAGGAGGAGGGGGAGGAGGAGGAGGAGGAGGAGGAGGAGGAGGAGGAGAGGAGGAGGAGGAGGAGGAGGAGGAGGAGGAGGAGGAGGAGGAGGAGGAGGAGCAGGAGCAGGAGCAGGAGCAGGAACAGGAACAGGATCAGGAGCAGGAGCAAAACCATACTAATCGTAATAATGGTAATGGTACGATCAATACGAATATGGATGATACGGATGATAAGCAGAAAAGACGAATACGAGCAATCCTAATAATACTAAAAAGAATACGACGCAACACTATAACACGAACACGAATGCGAAAACGCAAACGGAAACGACGACGAACACGAACACGAATAGTTATAATAAACATCATAATAATACTAGTGATACTATTCATCGCAGAAATAAGAAACATGCGAGTACGAATGCGAGTAGGACTAGTACTAATATCAACAATCAGACAAACACTGCGAACAATAGCACAACTAATTATAATATGCAGAACATGAAGACTAATGCCAATCATAATAATAATAACCTGCACATATGACAAATATTACTTGTAATAGTAATATTCAGAAGAATAAGAATACGACGAAGAAACACACGAAGAGTCATATTAATACTAGTAGTAAGCATAGTTATGGTAATACTAATGTGACGAAGCAGCAGCAACTTCATAACCGTAGCACGAACATAACAAGTCATATCATTCATGAAATGCAAAAATAGTGCGAATCAGGATAATAAACATATTCAGTAACGAAATTACTAATAGTAACCATTCAAGAAGAGTAGCAAGACGAACCGTACTACTAATAAGAATGATTTGAAGCAGACCGATAGTAAGAACAATACTAACTCTACGACTATTCATAAGACTAGTACGAATAATGCTAATGACAACGAGTCACACTAATGGTACCAATAGTAATACTAATACGAGTACTCAGAATGCAAATACTACTAAACATGACAATATTAATACGAGTGATAATAATGATACTAATCATAATGATGATGCGAATAGTACTAACAATCAGTAGGAGGAGGAGGAAAAAGGAGGAGGAGGAGGAGGAGGAAGAGGATGAGGAGGAGGAGGAGGAGGAGGAGGGGGAGGAGTACGACGAGGAGGACGAGGAGGAGGAGGAGGAGGAAGAGGAGGAAGAGGAGGACGAGTACGCGAAAACGGAGGAGGACGCCCCTCGGAAACTTCTTTCTTGGGGCACCCTTCGGGTCTCCCGGGGGCTTCCTGGAAGCCTTTTGGAGCGTTTGGGGGCCTCTTTGATCCTCTTGGTTGCCTTTGGATGCCTCCATGAACCGAATATGGGCCCTCCTGAGGCGCTTTAAGGCAGGTTTGGAGGCCATCTTGGGCGTCTTGGAGGCCTATTGGGCCGTTTTGGGGCCCTCCTGGGGCCGTGTTGGGGCCCTCTTGGGCCGTGCTCGGGCCGGGCCGTCCTGGGGCCATCTTGGAGACCTTTTGGGGCACTGGGGCGATCTTGGGGACATCATTTTAAACGAGGTTTAAGGTGAGCCTGCATAGCGAACGCTGTATCCGGCGCTTTCTTGGTTCAGGATTGCGGAGTCCTATATGCAAGTGCACGATTGTGTGCCATTCTATCTGGATCCTTGCATCAGACAAAGGCAGCGTCTCTCTATGATCCGCCTCTCCATCTCATGGTTTGTCTCTTACCTCTCGTCTTGCTTGCCATCAAGGGATGGGTTGTGGGATACCTCGATACGTCGCCGACGTTATTTTAAACATAGGGCTATGTTTTTGGTTTTTAAAAAATATATTTTTCCCTACCTAGGCTCTGCCTAGAAGGGTTCTTACTCTATTAGCTAAAGGGGCCGGGCAATGGAAACCGCCCCGGGCGGTTCCCCCAGTCCCCGCCCCGCGGTTCCCCCAGTCCCCTGGGAGCTTTAGCCTTAGCTTTAGCTTTAGCTTAGCTTTAGCTTTAGCTTTAGCTTCAGCTTTAGCTTAGCTTTAGCTGAGCTTTAGCGTAGTGTTAGCTTAGCTTTAGCTTACCTTTAGCTTAGCTTCAGCTTAGCTTCAGCTTAGCTTTAGCTTAGCTTTAGCTTAGCTTTAGCTTAGCTTTAGCTTAGTGTTAGCTTAGCTTTAGCTTAGCTTTAGCTTAGCTTTAGCTTAGCTTCAGCTTATTGATAGCTTAGCTTTAGCTTAGTGTTAGCTTAACTTTAGCTTAGCTCTAGCTCAGCTTGAGCTTAGCTGTAACTTAGCTTCAGCTTCGCTTTAGCTTAGCTTTAGCTTAGCTTTAGCTCAGCTGTTGCTTAGCTTTAGCTTAGTTTTAGCTTAGCGTTAGCTTAGCTTTAGCTTAGCTTCAGCTTAGCTTCAGCTTAGCTTTAGCTTAGCTTTAGCTTAGCTGTAGCTTAGCTTTAGCTTAGCTTTAGCTTAGCCTTAGCTTAGCTTTAGCTTAGCTTTCGCTTAAATGCAGCTTAGCTTTAGCTTAGCTTTAGCTTAGTTTTATCTCAGCTTCAGCTTAGCTTTAGCCTTAACTTCAGCTTAGCTTTAGCTTAGCTTTAGCTTAGCTATAGCTTAGCTATAGCTTAGCTTTAGCTTAGTGTTAGCTTAGCCTTAGCTTAGCTTTAGCTTAGCTTTAGCTTGGCTTTAGCTTAGCTTTAGCTGAGCTTTAGCTTAGCTAGTTTAGCTTTTCTGTTACTACTAATGCTGCTTTCCTAGGGGCTCCAACTCCTAGGTAGGGTCGCACTGTTTTTATATATATATATAAAGGAAAAAATTCCCTACCTAGGCTCTGCCAAGAAGGTTTCTTACTCTGTTAGCTAAAGGGGCCGGGCAATGGGAACCGCCCCGGGCGGTTCCCCCAGTCCCCGCCCCTCGGTTCCCCCAGTCCCCTGGGAGCTTTAGCCTTAGCTTTAGCTTTAGCTGAGCTTTAGCTTTAGCTTCAGCTTTAGCTTAGCTTTAGCTGAGCTTTAGCTTAGTGTTAGCTTAGCTTTAGCTTAGCTTTAGCTTAACTTTAGCTTAGCTTCAGCTTAGTGTTAGCTTAGCTTTAGCTTAGCTTCAGCTTAGCTTCAGCTTAGCTTCAGCTTAGCTTTAGCTTAGTGTTAGCTTGGCCTTAGCTTAGCTTTAGCTTAGCTGTAGCTTAGCTTCAGCTTAGCCTTACCTTATCTTTAGCTTAGCTTTAGCTTAGTGTTAGCTTAGCTTTAGCTTAGCTTCAGCTTAGCTTTAGCTTAGCTTCAGCTTAGTGTTAGCTTAGCTTTAGCTTAGCTTTAGCTCAGCTTCAGCTTAGCTTTAGCTTAGCTTTAGCTTAGCTTCAGTTTAGCTTTAGATTAGCTTTAGCTTAGCTGTAGCTCAGCTTTAGCTTAGCTTTAGCTTAGCTTTAGCTTAGCTTGAGCTTAGCTTTAGCTTAGCTTTAGCTTATCTTTAGCTTAGCTTCATCTTAGCTTTATCTTAGCTTTAGCTGAGCTTTAGCTTAGCCTTAGCTTAGTTTTAGCTTAGCTTTCGCTTAGCTTCAGCTTAGCTTTCGCTTAACCATCGCTTAAATGCAGCTCAGCTTTAGCTTAGCTTTAGCTTAGCTTTAGCTTTAGCTTGAGCTTAGCTTGAGCTTAGCTTGAACTTTGCTTTAGCTTAGCTTTAGCTTAGCTTTAGCTTAGCTTTAGCTTAGCTTTAGCTTAGTGTTAGCTTAGCCTTAGCTTAGCTTTAGCTTAGCTTTAGCTTAGCTTCAGCTTAGCTTTAGCTTTATCTTAGCCTTAGCTTAGTTTTAGCTTAGCTTTCGCTTAGCTTCAGCTTAGCTTTAGCTTAGCTTTAGCTTAGCTGTAGCTTAGCTTTAGCTTAGCTTTAGCTTAGCCTTAGCTTAGCTTTAGCTTAGCTTTCGCTTAAATGCAGCTTAGCTTTAGCTTAGCTTTAGCTTAGTTTTATCTCAGCTTCAGCTTAGCTTTAGCCTTAACTTCAGCTTAGCTTTAGCTTAGCTTTAGCTTAGCTATAGCTTAGCTATAGCTTAGCTTTAGCTTAGTGTTAGCTTAGCCTTAGCTTAGCTTTAGCTTAGCTTTAGCTTGGCTTTAGCTTAGCTTTAGCTGAGCTTTAGCTTAGCTAGTTTAGCTTTTCTGTTACTACTAATGCTGCTTTCCTAGGGGCTCCAACTCCTAGGTAGGGTCGCACTGTTTTTATATATATATATATATAAAGGAAAAAATTCCCTACCTAGGCTCTGCCAAGAAGGTTTCTTACTCTGTTAGCTAAAGGGGCCGGGCAATGGGAACCGCCCCGGGCGGTTCCCCCAGTCCCCGCCCCTCGGTTCCCCCAGTCCCCTGGGAGCTTTAGCCTTAGCTTTAGCTTTAGCTGAGCTTTAGCTTTAGCTTCAGCTTTAGCTTAGCTTTAGCTGAGCTTTAGCTTAGTGTTAGCTTAGCTTTAGCTTAGCTTTAGCTTAACTTTAGCTTAGCTTCAGCTTAGTGTTAGCTTAGCTTTAGCTTAGCTTCAGCTTAGCTTCAGCTTAGCTTCAGCTTAGCTTTAGCTTAGTGTTAGCTTGGCCTTAGCTTAGCTTTAGCTTAGCTGTAGCTTAGCTTCAGCTTAGCCTTACCTTATCTTTAGCTTAGCTTTAGCTTAGTGTTAGCTTAGCTTTAGCTTAGCTTCAGCTTAGCTTTAGCTTAGCTTCAGCTTAGTGTTAGCTTAGCTTTAGCTTAGCTTTAGCTCAGCTTCAGCTTAGCTTTAGCTTAGCTTTAGCTTAGCTTCAGTTTAGCTTTAGATTAGCTTTAGCTTAGCTGTAGCTCAGCTTTAGCTTAGCTTTAGCTTAGCTTTAGCTTAGCTTGAGCTTAGCTTTAGCTTAGCTTTAGCTTATCTTTAGCTTAGCTTCATCTTAGCTTTATCTTAGCTTTAGCTGAGCTTTAGCTTAGCCTTAGCTTAGTTTTAGCTTAGCTTTCGCTTAGCTTCAGCTTAGCTTTCGCTTAACCATCGCTTAAATGCAGCTCAGCTTTAGCTTAGCTTTAGCTTAGCTTTAGCTTTAGCTTGAGCTTAGCTTGAGCTTAGCTTGAACTTTGCTTTAGCTTAGCTTTAGCTTAGCTTTAGCTTAGCTTTAGCTTAGCTTTAGCTTAGTGTTAGCTTAGCCTTAGCTTAGCTTTAGCTTAGCTTTAGCTTAGCTTCAGCTTAGCTTTAGCTTTATCTTAGCCTTAGCTTAGTTTTAGCTTAGCTTTCGCTTAGCTTCAGCTTAGCTTTAGCTTAGCCATCGCTTACATGCAGCTTAGCTTTAGTTTAGCTTTAGCTTAGCTTTAGCTTCAGCTTGAGCTTAGCTTGAGCTTAGCTTTAGCTTAGCTTTAGCTTAGCTTTAGCTTAGCTTTAGCTTAGCTTTAGCTTAGTGTTAGCTTAGCCTTAGCTTAGCTTTAGCTTTAGCTTAGCTTCAGCTTAGCTTTAGCTTAGCTTTAGCTTAGCTTTAGCTTAGCTTTAGCTTAACTAGTTTAGCTTTACTGTTACTACTAATGCTGCTTTCCTAGGGGCTCCAACTCCTAGGTAGGGTCGCACTGGGATAATCTTTATCCACCTCGTGGTTAAGCACTCGACCCTCACTTGTTACTTGGTAGCGGAGCTGGCTGCATCTTCATGTGGTTGGCTCTTACATTAGGTGTTATGTCCATACCCATCTACCACGCCACAGTGGAGTGCCCGACTGCGCCGGCTGTCAGCCACTGCGCCCCCAATGCTCTTGAACCAACTGGTAACCTACAGTCCTGCACGTCCGTCTCCCCGCCGCTTGGCTTCGCGCCGCGCACGACCCAATGACCGATGCCAATCCGCAAACTGACGGCCGCGTCAGACCAGACACTCAGTCGCAACCCTATCGGCGCGACCATATTCAGTGATGCGAAGCCGGACATCATCAGCTACACAATGACCATGCGTTATGTCGAGGTCGCTATGTCGGGAACCATCTGGGCGCGCCTCGGTCTTGCCGCGGCGTGCGCTCGAGGGTGGGTGGGTGGGTGGAGCCCGCGCTCGGGGTCCCTGCTTGGGTCCCGCAGCCAACGCAACCTCTCGGCGATTTGTTCGCGAATCACACGCATGGCTTAACGTCGCGAGCGGAGGCGTGGCTCCACCCCGACAGGCTGCCGCTTTGCAGCGCGGCCTAAGGGGCTTGGTTAGGGCGCTAAACTACGAGGGCGCCGCCCGCTAGAATTGCTTGTGGCGCCGCCTGGCAGGGGGGCGCGCCGAGGGGACCGCGTGCATCGTGTGCCTATTATGCGCCCAATTCGAGAACCTTGGAGACGAGCGACAGCCAACCTTTGGGGCGGCGCTCATCGACTTCAGGGTTCAGAGGGCCGAACGCGTCGACTCAGTGCTGGCCCGATTCGAGATGGCCAGGCTGGGGGCAGACTCAGCGAGCTTTAACGTTTTATCTTGGTTATATTTCGCGCCTTGGGAGTATGTATCTCCCGAGCAGCGCGGCTGCTTCGACCGCGGAATCACCGGGCGCCCAGTGCCCAACAACAGTGTGACCAACGCCTGGGGCGAATGCGCAGCCGCGGGCGCCTGGCTGATCGTTCTCCTGGAAACGTCGGGGGCATCTTTAGCGGGCGCAATGCGGGCGCCTACCATGCCGGAGTAAGTGACGCCCCGACAGCCATTCCGAATGACATCTGGAACGGCGGAGGGTCTGTTGAGTCCACGTCGATTTTAGGCCAGGGGGCCGATGGCAACGAACGGGCTTCTAGCTCGAACATGGGCTCTGGCCGTCAGCGGCCAGCAAGACGCCACCTGGCGCGATCGCCCTCCTGGGGCTCCGGCCGCCCTCCTGGGGCTCGCGCGGCCGACGAGATGACGACGTCTTCGACTCCGGCGCGGATGCAGATGCGATCTCCTCAACAGGTGCCGAACATTTTGGCTGCTCAGACTTGCCCGCCCAGCGATGGTGCAGCTGCGCGGTGCTTATGCCTCGGCTATCATCGCGCTGGGAGAAGGCGGGGGCGACGCACGAAGAAATCAGTCAGGAGGCTTTCTGGCGAGCTGCACGTCGTCTTTTTCCGCAAAGTCAGGGGCCGCGGCGGGGGTGGCGGGCGCGCCCGCCGATTGCGCGGCAATGGTATATTCGCGTATTTAGCTCGATTGACCGACTGCGACTTCGAAGATTTATTTCCAGGAGGTGCAGGTAGACGTCGAGGTCGTGGGCGCATGGGCTCAATCTAACGGGTAAAGCTGGTGCGCGGATGACGCGCGATACCTGCGGAAGCGATAAACATTTCCAAGCGCGACGCTCCGAGGGGGGTGGGAAGGGGGGCGGATTCGCGCTTCTCGGCTCAGAGCAATCCGAAGCGGATCCCATAGAGTACGTTGGATTCCCCGAGATCGACCACCTCCTTTACTTTCAATCAAGTTCTGTTTGGTTTCTGATGGCCCACTTCGCTGGCGCTGCCATGTCGGCGGAACGCGCGACGCGCCCGTCGAGGGCTCGATCGGGGCGCGTTGGCGCGGACGCGGTCAGTGTGACTCAGACGATGACGACGACGACGATTGCGCGTCTGACGCGGAGACTGCGCCTGCCACCGACGCCGAGATAATGGAACAGCTCGGGCGCGAGCAGGCGAGTCTCCACCCGCTCCCGACTCCGACGGCGTCTGGATTCGCGGAAGAGGAGCGGGCCGCCGTGGGATGGGGGAGCCTCGCGCCAGCGCGTCTATGATTCGGGGTGAGTTTGGAAAGGCCCCCGTCGGCTCGGGCGGCCCCTGCAAAGGCAACGAAGGAGGCGGTCGCCGTGGCCGCTGCGCAGCGGCCCGCGCCGCGGCGGGCGCGCCGGGGATGCCTGGCAACTATGGCCCGGGCACGGGCGGTCCTGGTCGTGGTCGTGGCCGCTCGCGCGTTGCTTGCCCTTCCAAGGGCAGGGGCTGCGCTCGGTCTGCGGAGCCCGCGTGCGGCGCGAGCTCTCCGGCGAAGCAGATTGGGGAAAAGGGCGCGCGTCTTCTGGCGAGGGGCATGTTTTTTCCACTGATGGCGACGAGGGCCCGCGCATGGGGATCAACGAAGCCGACGTGAACTACTTCTTCGATCAGGGTTTCGCAGAATCGCAGATTCGCCACTGGTGGTCTTGGAAGCATCGGGTTGCCCGTAATGACAGGGGTCACATCATCGAAACATTAGATCGTCGCGGTGGAGAAAGTAATGGGGGCGGGCGTGCAAGCGAGGCGCCATCAAATCCCGCAAATACTTTCGTATGTGTTCATGCCCGGCTCATTGTCATCGTCGCCGGAACTGCCCAATGGACCATCTCGCAGTCCACGTCGCGGCGGGGCGCCGCGGCGTCCTGGCCATGGCGGCGGCGTAGGCGGAAGGGCGGCCGCGTCCATTGAGGACTGCGTTCCATTGGCCGATACCGAAATCCAAGATGCGGATGCTGCTTGGGAGGAATTGGACGATGGTCATATTCTGAATATCTACAAGGAGGACTGGCACTGCCACCAGCGGGATGAACATCTTATTGAGGCGAGCGTGGACAGGGGTCGCAGCATTCCCCGCCAGCGCGAGCTGAATGCGATGGGGCAGATCGCAGGTAATTCCAGTGCCGAGCCTCCCGCATCCAATCCAGCATCGACTCAGGCGGTGGACGAGAAGATCGAAGAAACAGAAGAATATCAGGAAGAGCGGCCATTCGCGCCCACCGCGCCGGCTGAGCCACCAGGCGGACGCGCCCAGGGCGAATGTGACCGCGACAGGCAAAGGGCGGGCGCGCCCGGGGGGCCCAGGAGACCGACGAGGCAAAAGCGGCTCCTGCAAAAAAGCTACGTTCAGGCCCATAGGTGGATCTTGAGGGCCCCCCCGACAGCGACATGGCGAGCGGTTGCGACCCTGCGAGGAAGCGCCAGGACAGTTTATATAGATAACGGCCCGCTTCGGAGGCAGTTCGACACCCCTGCCCAAGCAACCAGTTGCCGTGGCCTCGGGGATTCAAATGCGGTGTAATTTCGAAGGGTTGATGGCCCCGGTGACGCGAATATGGCATGACTTTGAAGGTTGGGTTCGGGGGCACGAGTATTGCATTATTTTTATGGCTTCGTGGACGCGAACATGGATGATTGTACGAGTGATAATGGTTTCGGGACGCGAGCGGTGCGTAATTTACACGGTTTATGGCCTCGGGGACGCGAACATGGCGTATTTGTTAAGGATTATGGCTTCGGGGGCGCGAATTTCATGCTTTTTACGTGTCCAGCGCACCCCCGGGATTTCTGACAACGCGATCTGGGCGTGGTACAAATATTGTTTTGAGGCTCCCTTCTTTCGCGCGTTCATCAACAATAATCAGGAAGGAAGCAGGAAACAGGGCTGTAACAGTGGAAACTGGAAGCTGCAACTGGCACAGGGAACTACAATCCTCACCGTCGCAGCCTGGTGGCCCCGCAAGGGGGTCGGCGAATTTTCAGTAGGAAGCAGAGAGTAGATCCATCACACTGCACTGAAAGCTGGAAGATGTAACTGGTGCAGGGTGCGACGAACTGAATCCACGCAGCCTGGTGGCCCCACAAGGTGGCCGGCTGATATACGTGCGTACATTCATTTCCTTTTCTTTCTTCTCCAGCGTCGCATTTTTATGACGTTGGCCCCCTGCGCTTCTCGAAATCTTCCCCCTGGACTGGGAACTTACCCCCAGAGGCCGAAAGCGTAGGAAGACCGGCCGCCGTATTTACCATTCTCGGTGGCATGTCCTGCGAGGTTGAGTTCAGCATCGGCGCAGGTATATGAGTGCTCCAGAGCTTTCTTTATCCAGCGTAATTCCGATTCATCTTAGTGTGCTCCCGCCGGGTCCCGTGCAATCCAGCGCAATCCTGAGGTTTATTTGGGCCGATCCAGCCTAGTAGTTTACCGCGAAGGCCTTCGGTTGCCTCCTAACCTCCTGCCGACGCTGCGCCCTCCTGCCCACGGGCCGCGGACAGGGCGCTCCCGGCAGACCCAGCAGCAGCGGCGGGCCCGCTTCGCCCTGTGCCGGCGGCGAGGGTGCGCTCCCCCGGGGGGGCAGGGGCAGGGGGAGGTCGTGTCGGCTGCGCTGGGAGGTCACGGCCAGGACGGTGCCATCCTCGACCCTCCTGCTGCAGGTGGGAGCGGCAATGAGAGCTCTCTGAACTCACGGCAGGCAGCAAGAGTTGCCTTCAGTCTTTCCATTCGGCAAGAATTGTTGCTTTCGTTCTCTGTCCCTTCAAATATGTTTGCCTTCCCCTTTCGAACAAGTTGTGTTGGCGTAAACGTAACCGTTCTGGGATCCGCGCGGACGTCCGAAGCTTATACATATTCAGAGTTTGTCGGAGTTCCAGCCTCGTCTCGATTGTATTATGCAATGCTCTGGTTGAAGTCACCTCGCGGTGATTTGCTCTGTCAGCATCGCGATCTGGGCAGAGGTCTAGCCGTGTGCGCAATCGTCTGTGCTCCTGGGCTCGCTCGCGCTGTACTGGAGTCAGGCGGCGTGGTGGGTCGCCTTCGGGCGCGCGCCCGAATCGGAGTCCTGGGCATCGCATCGCTGGGCCACGAGGTGTCTCAGCGCCGCGAACGCTGCCTCCTCCTGGGGGTGGGCGGCCCTGCAAGCGCTGGGTTCTTTCTTCAGCTCCGTGGTGGCGTTCGCCTGGGAGCATTGGGAGGCGGCGCCACGCGGCGGCCGCGCCTGCTTCAGGGCCGTCCGCGGGGCGGCTCGTGCGGGCTGGCGCCTGGGTGTCCGAGTTGCTGGAGGCCATCGCGCACGTGCAACGGCGCATTCGTGTAAACGCAAGGTCGCGTTTACAAAAAACACGGGAAAACAGTATAGAAAAGACGACATGTTTATAAAGCGGCTTGTAAAACCGGAAACGTAGCGATTCGCAATCGTCGCCGTGGGGGCTTGTCGATTGAGTCCACAAGCAATCGGGAAAAAATGTAAAATTCATCCTGGTGGGGGTGGGGGTGGGTTGTTCTCTCTCTCTCTCTCTCGCGACTCTTGCTTGACTTCAAAAGTTTTTGTAGTCAAGCAAATGTCCTCTCAATTATTCACATAAACAATCGCTCGATCCCTCCGACCTCATCCTGTGCCAGACCCGTCCGTTGCTTCACTTAGCCGGTGCTTAACTGATGATTCGATCCGATGCTGAACTCATCCGTTGACCCAATCATCCAGTGACCTACTCATCCGGTGCGGAGTGCAGCCCGCCGCCTAACTCATCCAATGCTGAACACCTGCGCTGACAAACTCATCTGGTGCCTAAGTCATCCGGTGACTAACTCAATTGGTGCCTAGCTCATCCGGTGAAGAACTCACCTGGTGCAGTCGAACTCATCGTATACCTGACTCTGCCAGAGCCTGGTTCATCCAGCGCGCGCCGAACTGACCTGAAAATTTGCTTCATTACAAAACGTTTTGTAGTCAAGCAAATTTTCAGGCAGTCGTGGACTTCACGCATTTTGAGCCTGGGCGAATAATGGATTGTCTTGGGAAGCGTGGCTTCGTCCAGTCTTTTCTTTCTGATTTCACTGGGAGAGGAGATTTCTTCGAACATGTCATTGATTAAACATTTGTTTAACTAAGAAACGTGTTGCAGTCAAGCAGAATTCCACGTAGTTTTGGGGCTGTACATTCATGGCCTTAGGCGCTTCTTCGGCTCTCTTGGGAGGCCTGGGTCTGCCTTCGCATGCTTACGGGTTTGTTTGGGGCTCGGCAGTCCTCAGAACGTTGGCTTGTTTACTTACCAAACGTTGCGTAGTCAAGCACATTGCTCAAAGTCGTATTGGAGGTGTCAGGTGTGTAAATATTTTTGGTTTTCTTGATTTGTGTTGGGTGTCTGTCGCTGCCCTGGCTTGCTCTTCCGGTTTGATTGGGTGCCTCTCGGCTTGCCTTGGGAAGGAAGTCTTGGGTCGTCCTCGCTCGCGTCGCTCTCGCTTCGAGGAAGCAGACGAGGACGGGGGCGAGAATCGTGTTTGGAAGTCGTTTTTGGAGGATCTCCGAGAGGAGAAGCATCGTTGGTTGGGATCGGCGCGCGGGGGCCGGGGTGAATCGGGTGCGCTGCCAGGGGTGTCCGGCACAGGACGAGGTGGTCGCAGGACGAGTGTGTTTTAGGGCGACGAGATCTATGCATATCCACTGCTCCTGGCCAGGCCAATCTTGGGCCCAGGAGCGGTGTATACGCCCTCCTGGCCTGGCCAGGGAGGCATATACACAGCTCCTGGGCCCAGGATGGGCCTGGCCAGGAGCAGTGGATATGTATAGATCTCGTCGCCATATGTTTTGGGATGAGTTACGATTTGGATGCTTTCGTCACCGGATGAGGTAGTCACCGGATGAAATCAACACCGGGTGAGTTTGTCACCAGCTCAGATGAGTTGGGCACCCGACAAGTTCGGGACTGGACGAGATCAGCTCCGGATGAGTTGGGGACCGGATGAGTTAGTCATCGGATGAGTTACAGTTGTTAGCACCAGGTGAGTTAGTTACCGGATTCAGTTCAGCATAGGATGAGTTCAACACCAGGTGAATTTAGCATCGGATGAGGTCGGGACCAAGTGAGTCCGATGCTCGATTCGTCTGGGACTGGATGATTTTTTTCACCGGATGAGTTTGACCGGGTGAGCTAGTGATTGGATGAATTAGCCCAGATGAGTTAGTCATTGGATGAGTTTGACCGAGTTAGTCATCGGATGAGGTAGGACCGGATTAATTTGCAATCGGACGAGTTTGGCCTGATGCTTTTGACCGGATGAGTTTGCACAGGTTGATTCGTCAAATGGCATTTCATCCGATCCGACTCATCCGATCCGCGGTCCGGGTGAAACGCGACGGGATGAATTCGGTTGGATGATGAAATAGCCCTGATGAATTAGTCACCGGATGAGTTAGCCCGGGCGAGTTAGTCAACCGATGAGTAAGGCACCGCGTGAGTTTGCCACCTGGTGCGTTCAGGGCTGAGTGAGTCAGGCGTCAGCCATGCGAGGCTTTGGATGGAGCGGGGGCACCAGGGGAGGGATGGGCTAGGTACCGGAGGAGTTAGGCACTGGTTGAGTTAGGCGCCAGAAGAGCTTCACCCGGAGATTTTCTCTGTGGCCTGTTCAGGTCAGGCATCGTGGCGATGCCTCCTGCCTCTGCCAGGGGCGGCGCGAAGAAGTGCGGCTCCGTCGGACGCTCCAGCGAGCAATCCACGGGGCGCGGCAACCAGGCGGACAGCGGCCGTGTCAAGGCTGCAGCGAGCAACGAGAAAAGTGATGGCCCTGTCAACGAGTGGGCCGAGTGCTAGCCGAAGCAGCGCGCGTCGCGCGTCCAGACCACCCGCGACATCGACAGGGGCAGCGACCCCAGCTCGCCGCATTTCGTGACATGGGTGCAGGTCTACTTCGCAGCGGATGGATGCCGCCGCGCAGCCGGCTAAGAGTGCCTGGCGCGCTTCGATGCGAGGCGGCGCTTCTTCGACGACGCCTGGCAGAAGCTGGGCGAGGCCAGGTCGGCGAACGTTGAGCTGGGCCGCGATTGGTGCGCCCCTCGACGCGAGCGCGTCAGCGGGGGTGGTGGGCGCGCCGACGAGGGGAAGTTGAGGCGCGAGAGCTGGGTGTCCAAGAGGAAGTCCGAGTGCGAGAAAAAGTTAGTTGAGGGGGCTTGGCAGGATATCGCGGTCATTGCGAGACAGTGGCGCGTTCCCGACTTCGAGAACCTCGGCCTCGACGAGCTTCGAGAACCTCGACCTCGGCGAGCTCGTGTCTTGCGTCGCGGAGAAGTGGCCCCGCCGCGCCATCGCGCCGAACGGCCATGGTGAGGTAGGATGACTGTGGGATGTGCGAGCCCCTTTTCTCCTCCCACTGTATGCGTCGTTTCCGTCCGGCGCCTCCTCGCACGTCCTCGCGGGGGGTTTGACTCAAGGGCCCCGAGATAAGGGGCGATGCCCTTTTCGGCCATGAGCTTCGAATTCGCATGGGAAACCTAAGCTAAACCTAGGGCGACCGCCCTCAGACAATTGAGGGTCGCTGAGCCCCTTTCCAACGAGAAGGTATCCCTCTTCAGCGGCCCCACTGTAGGGCCTTCTCCCTGGGGCCGCTGAGGGGGAATTGCGCGTGGGTCGGGCGGTGTTTGAGTCGCGCCCAGGAGTGGGGGTTCCAGACCGCGCGCCAGGGGCGCCGGTTCAGGAGAGGGCTAAAGACGTCCGCGGACACCGACGTGAGAGAGACGCACGGCAGTAATGAGATGATGCGCGAGATTGCTGCGACGATGTGGGGCGAGGCGTTCCAGGCCGCTCCAGTCGGGTCGGCGGCGCGGCCGTTCAGCCAGGGGCCCGATCCGGACGACGTTCGGCGCGTTCTTTCGCCGCGTGTTTCGGATTTTGCGACTTTCGCCCGCGAGGTGCAGTCCGACGATGACGATCGCCAGAGCGTCTCTGCCGCCGCCCCCTTTGTCGCGAAGAACAGCGCCCCGCTCGAGCACTCCGGCAATGCCCTGGCATGGCGCCGAGCCGCGCTGGGCGACGAGTTGCGCCCTGTGGGGGGCGGGGCAGCAGCGGGGAATATTCGGGGCGGAAGGCCACGCCACCGCCGCCGCCTAAGACAGGGGGCGCCCTCTTCAGATGCGCCTGCGTCTGTGAAGGGACCCCTGGACAAGAGCAGGAAGGGGCCCCGGGACATAAGCAATAACGAGGCTGGCAACGTCGCGGGCAACGGCGAGGCCGCAGACATCAGCCAGCAGTGGTTTGTCCACCGCGACACCTTGGAGAATGGAGCAGTCCCTTCGACTCCATCATGTCTGACTTCCCACAGTTCGTGATTCCCCACTGGGCGCCGACCGCGTGGGGGCTTTGCGCGAGGCGCCCGTCGACCTGCTCAGGGCCATCATCGCGTCGGAGATGCGCTGGGCGATCGGCAAGAGGGCGCCCTCTTGGACATGGAGGGTGATGTCGTGTAGGCCGTCCGAATCCAAACAATTCAGCGAAGTCCAGCACTCACCTGACGTTTGGTTGCTTCTCCAATGGCCCTGTGATGGCGGCGGAGTGGCAGAAAGGCGTTGTGCTCTGCGTGGCTGAGAAAAGGATGAAGTCAGCGGGCGCGCGTTGGATCATTTGCCGCGGCATTGGGATCCACGAAGCGATGGGCGACGATGTGTTGACATGCGCCGCGTCCATTGTCGTGGGCGGCGGGCCGATGGAAGGTGGCGCGCAATTTCCTCGGCCCAAGGTCGACTTGTGCTGCGCCGTGCTCCTTGTCCAGTGCCTCGACGCCAGCATGTCTGGCGCGAAGCTGAGCCGTTCGGGGACCAAGATGGGCTGCGCCATGGTGGATTCCGAGTGCGTAATCAGCTCCCGATTGCGTGCCCACTTCGGGCAGATAAACGGAGCGCGCGCGCCACGTGCCAAAGCGGCCCGGGAGACCGCGAACGAGCTCCACCGCGCCGCGAAGACCCAGGCCGAGAAAAGCTGCTCCATCGACGCGAACTTGCCACGGCAACTGATGGAGATGGTGGGCGCAGCCATGGGGGGCGCAGGGCCTGCCTGCTACCAGGTGCATTAGCGCTCGAACAAAACCGCAGTCCCAGCCCCGTCCCCGCCCGTCGCTCGATCGCGCCCCCCTTCGCCCCCGAGCTGCTCGGCGCCCTCGCCCCTCGCCCCGCGCGCCGCGCAACCTCGCGAGCTGCGGGGCGCGCGCGGCAACCATTTTGTTTTGCGACGCGCCGCGCGCGACCGCGGGTGCTCGGAGGCGCGGGGGGGGGCCGTGCGCTGTTATGCATGTTGGCTCTCCGCTTTCCCCATTGTTATCCTTCGCCCCCTTTCCCCATCTCCCTCCTCTCACCATCTGTCACCCCGCTCGCCCGCGGAGAGGCGGGCCGGTCGGCCCCCGCTCGCCCCCTCTGTTCCTTTCGCTCGTCGAGCCGAGCAGCCGAACCACCCGGCCAGAGGCCCGCGCCGCTCGGGGCAGCGAGGGGGTGGCGCGGAACACCCGACATGTATAGTCATATCCAGATGATGCTTCCGCTTCTTCGCTGACCTTCGCTCTTGCCCCGCCACCTCGACCCCCGTTAGCCGCCTCGGCCTTATCGCCTGCGCCCCCGCGCCCCGCTCCCGCCGCCCCCCCCCCCCCCCTCCCCGCTCGCCCCTCGCATCCCTCCTCCCTCGTGCCTCGCCCTCGCCATTCCATCCCCGCCCATCCCCCCCCCCTCCTGCGCTTGTGCTCTGTTCCAGCCGCGGGCCAAGTCAGGCCACTTGGTTGAACGAGGGGCGACTTTCTTTTCGGGCCCAGGTCTTGGGCGAGGTCTACATCGACATCTTCGGCGTGATCGATGTGTTTGGCTATCTGCGCGGCCGCGGCAGCGACGGCGTCGACGCGGGCGGCGACGGGCGGGCGGCCGCCCTGCGTGATGTCCTCGACGCCGTCCCCGGTTGCCTCGACGTGGCCCTCGCAGATCTGGGAAGGAAGGTCCTGGCCTCTGGGGTGGCCCCCTCCGCCTCTGTGTCGCGACCGCCCCGGCGACGCGCTAGACAGACGGTGGGTGTCAGGACCTTGCCCGCCGTGGTCGGGGCGCGCCGGTTGGCGCCTGAGCGCGACCCATCGATGGACGGCCAACGCGTGCAAATTCAAACAAATAAACACGTTAACGTATGCAGCGCGCCGCCAGTTCTCGAAACTAACACGCGTGCATTCAATGCAACCGCGATCGTTCGCATGCGATAGTTCGATATTGCTATCGCGAGTCCATCGCCGTTTCTTGGTAAAAGAACCATCCGCGCGTGCTCACGCGTGACAGATCATCTCAGTTCGGATGTTTGTGCGCGCGAATCAACTTCATAAGGCGCGCGCGCAGCGCCGTCTCACTGCCTTCCTGGTGATCAAAAATTGATATCTAGTCCGTGGCGGAAGGCGGCGGAAGTAGGAAAGGACGCCCGCGACGCGCCAGGAGTCTCGAACTTCCCGTCGCGCCTTTTCTCTACATCTTTCCTCATCTATCCCCTGCCGCTGCCGCTGCTGATCCTGCCGTCCCTCTTCCTCTTCCTTTTTTCGTCGAGTGTGGCGTCTGCTGCTATTCAGCTCAGTGTTTTTTCTTTCGACGTGTTCTCTGTGTGACTACCAGAGCATTGCCATTTGTAGTTGAATGCTCGCATTGTGGATGGAGGCGCGCGGTTCACCTCGATGGAGTCGCTTTGCAGGGCTTTGAATGAGGTTGCCCAGGTCTGCCAGGCGCCGAGGGCCAACGTGACCGAGGCGGTCGGGGCTGCCCGGCGCCGAGAACTCCAGGACATTGGGTTATGGATGGCCTATGGTTTGTGTTGCACATTCCTGTCCTTTTCTGTGCGCGGCCCCACATCGCTCCTTTCCAACCTGCCCCCCTCGCGCACGGGGGGGCGAGTGGGGGGGGGCGCCGTGGGCGTCGGTGAAGAAAATGGACGCCCAATCTATCAATCTTCGTTTGCCCTGCCGCGGGATGTGGACTGGGGCGCGTTCAAGGGGCTCGTCGCTTGCATGGGGCTTGTTATTTCATGGGATGCACGCGAAGGGCTGCGTGGTCTGTCTCGGGCGGGGGCGGGGGGTGGCAGCGGGTGGTGAACGGCGAATTGCATTGAACACCCCTGAGCTGCTTCAATGATTCTTTTTGTTGCGTTTACGCCCATTTGGCTTTCGAAGTTGAAAAGGGGAGGTGCATGCGCCGTCGTCGCTGGCTTCAACTCTGGATTGCAGTTCTACGGTTTCTGTGACATTATCGCCGCAGCGTTCATTTTGCTTCTGATGCTTCGTCAGCGGAACTGCAGAAGTGATGGGCCTCAGTCTCCAGAAATGCTCGTCGATGCCGACGGTGACGAGCGCGGCGATGTTGATGTCGATGCAGAACCCCAGCAGCTTCGCAAACGCTTCAAGTCATTCTAGAAATCAGCGGGTAGGAAACTTGCCAGGAGGAATGCTACGATCGGAGAGATTAAAGAGGATATGCGAGCGTTGAAGCAAGCGCAGCGATATGCCGAGCTTTGGCGAGGGCCCCAAGGGCGATATCTGGCAGACAGGGGTGACTTGAGGACTGCGATGGGACGAATCATCTCCAACGCCCCTGCATCATATTTGGGGCCAGCGTGCGAAAGAAGATTTCAGGGCCAACAGTGGCTGGGTGGGAGATCAAGCTGAGGGCTGCCATGATAGCAGCCAATATGGCGTGGCATCACTGCGTGATTGATTATCTTCGGGGGTGCCGTGCTGGTGCCTGTGTTCGCGCAGAGACTTGCGTCCCGGTATTGTTGCGTGTTCTTCGTGGCGACGCCGCGAATTGGTTGTCTTGGAAGGCGTAGCTTCGTCCAGTCTTTTCTCGTGGGTTTCGCGGGGGGGGGGGGGGGGGGGCGATGTCTTTGAACGTGTGGTTGATTAAACATTTGTGTGGCTACAGAACTTGTCGTAATCAGATTGTCAAGCAGTCTTGGGTTATCCATTCATGGCCTCATGGGCTCGTTGTGGGAGGCCCGGGTTTGTCTTCGCAAGCTTGCGGGCTTGTATTTGGGCGCGCCAGTCCTGAGAACATTGGCTTGCTTGCCAGACGTTGCGTAGTCAAGCGCATTGCTAAAGGTTGTATCGGGGGGAGGTGTCAGGTGTGTAGATACTTTTGGTATTCTTGATTTGTGTTGGGTGCTTGTCGTTGCCCTGGCTTGCTCTTCCGGTTTGATTGGGTGTCTCTCGGCTTGTCTTGGTCTGTCTTGGGCTGCCCTCGTGTGCTTCGTGTTTTCCCGAGGAAGTAGACGAGGATGGAAACGATGATCGTTTCCTGAAGTCGTTTGGAGGATGTCCGAGAGAAGATCCGTGCGCCAGTTGAGTGACGCACCAGGTGAGTCCGGCACATGGTGAGATCGGCGCGCAGGGGCTGGGGTGAATCAGGTGCCGGGGTTGTCCGGCTCCGGATGAGGTATTCGCAGAGCGAGTTTGTTTTTGGATGAGTTACGCACAATATGCGTTCGTCGCCGGATGAGTTAGCCACCGGATGAATTCAACGCCAGGCGAGTTTGCCACCGGATGACCCGATCAGTTTATGACCATACGTGATCAGTTCCGCATGAGCTGGGGACGGGATGAGTCACTGGATGAGTTAAGCACCAAATGAGTTAGCAACCAGATGGGTGAAGTCTTGGATGAGTTCAGCACCAGTTGGGATTGGCACCGGACGAGGTCGGGACCGAATGCGTTCTGTGCCCGATGATTCTTGGGACCGGATGAAAGAGTCACCGGATGAGTTTGGCTGGATGAGTTAGACGCAGGACGATTTAGCCCAGACCAGTTAGTCAATGGATGAGTTCGAGTGGATGAGTTAACTTTCGATCGGATGAATTAGGACCGATGAGTTTGCAATCGAATGAGTTTGACCGGATGGGTCTGCATCGGATGAATCAGCCGGGTTTCCCCGAAAGGGTCCCAAGAAAGTCCCAAGAGGGCCACAGGAGGTTTCCCAAATGTCCCAGAGGGCCCCAAGAGGGCCCCAAGGAACCGGACCTCTTTCGCCGATGTCCTGTTCCGCCAGTCCTGTTCCGTTTGGTCCTGTTCCGCCGAGGTCATGTTCCGCCCAGTCCTGTTCCGCCTGGTCCTGTTTCGCCCGGTCCTGTTCCGCCCAAACCTGTTCCGTCGGTCCTGTTCCATCGGTCCTTTTCCGCCCAGTCTTGTTCCGCCGTCGCGAGCTCTCAGAGGGGGGCGCTGTCGCCGCCCGACGCGGCGGAACTGGGCTTCGGCGGAACCGGTTCTCGGCGGACCCGGTCCTCGGCGGAACCGATTTTTTGCAGAATTGGCCTTCGGCGGAACTGGTCTTCGGCGTAACCAGTCCTAGGGTGTTAGGGTGTTCGGTTGTTAGGATATTACGATGTTAGGGTGTTAGGGTGTTAGGGTTTCATTGCGTCAGGGTGTTCAAGTGTTCGGGTGTTCGGTGATAGGGTGTTCGGGAGTTAGGGGGTTAGGGGGTTAAAGGGTTCGGGTATTAGGGTGTTGGGGTGTTACTATATTACGGTGTTGCGGATTGACGATTCAGCCCGTTCGCGCGGAAGTTCGTAACGATGCATCCAGGAATCGCGCTCTTCCGTTGGACGCCGCGCCCTCGACACTCAGCAAAAACACTCTCGCCCTGGACTTCCGTACGGTTTACTTCGGAATCGAGCTATCGTTTGAGACTTCTTTGCTATTCATGCAAGGCTAACGCTGCAGCGACCCGTCCGCCCGACTCGGCCGTCTGGGACCGCCGTCCCGACCTGCTCGTTAGTGTCTGCCCGCTGGACCCGCCCGTCTGGTTCGGCCGCTTGTTTTCTTGCTTTTGACCCGCGTCCTGCTAATCTCTCTCGTGCTCCATCCTTCCCCCTCCCCTTGTCCCTGTCCTCCTCTTTCCCTTCTCCTGTTTTTGGGGCTGCGCCAACTACACTTGGCAAGTAAGGAAAACATGCCCCCAAGGGGGTACGATCGAAGACGAAGAGGGCGGGTATCGAGGGTTTGTGATTTACATGTTGAAAGACACGCGAGCATATTAAAGCGAGCAGTCATATAACTATTGTTGTTGCGTGCTGGGATTCGATCGCTTGGCTAATTACTGGACGACGCTCGGGGCGATTCCATTGAATTCCAGCCCCCTGGACTGCACGTTCTGCAAGAGGGGGGCGGTTCGGCGAGCAGTGCGGCGAGCGGCGAGACAATGAGCAGTACGACGGACAACTGCTGAACATTGCACGACGTCTGGCAGCATATGGGGTGCAACACGATTCTGTCATCTTGGACTGGGACGTCCTCAGTGTCTCGAGCTGCGATGCTGTGAGCCGCTCGGCGGGTGCGAATTGTCGTCCTACTCCTCCTTCTTTCTTCTCCTCCGTCCTTCACCAGAGTAGTTTGGTTAGTCTAGCCACGCGACACGCAAAAAAGAGAGACGGGAGCGGTTCTGAGTTTGATCCGCAGAAGGCATCTACACACTACCACCGTGCCTACCCAGGGCCATTCTGGGACCCACGATGGTGCATAGTCTGTGCCATACCAGGGTCCACAAATGGCCCTGGGCAGGCACGGTGGTCGTACATGCCTTCTGCGTATGTGGCGTCTGGAGGTGTGCGGCGGGTGTTGTGTGATGTTTTGATGTGTTTGGTCGGCGCTAGGCAGTGGTGGGCTACAGTTTTGGGGCACGGCCAGTACGATCCCGCGCCCAGGAGCGTTGCATCTGGGCTCAGCAAGGATGGGGCGTGCACCGATCTTGGGCCTTGGGGGGAGGTTTGGCCAGGACGGTGCGATCATCGACCCTCCTTCTGAGGGTAGGAGCCCACTGAAGGCAGCAACACTTACCTTACCTTCAGTATTTCTGGCCTTCGGCAAGGACGGTTTCCTGGTTTCTTTGTGTGTGTTTCAACAATTTTTTGCTATCCCTTCCTCGAGAAACACCTTGGCGTAACCACACACGTTCTGAGATCCGCGTGGCCGCTCGAGGCTTCTATCTGTGTCAACCTCTCGGTGACCAGGCGCCCGAGAGCGACGCTTCGCTGGAGCGGGGGCCGCCTGCCCAGGCGCTCCGCCGCCGGCCGCGCCGGCGCCCGCCGCCGCGCAGGCCGCCCCGCGCTCGGCCGCGGCGCAGGCCGCGCTCGTCCCAGCGCCGTTCGACGTCGGCGGCCGTCGGCGGCCGTCGGCCCTCGGCGGCGGCGCGGAGGGCGGCGGCGGCGGCCGTCGGCGGCGCTCGCTGGGTGGCCGTGGCCGTGGCCGTGGCCGCCCCCGCCGCCCTCGCCGCCGCCGCCGCCGCCGCCGCCGCCGCCGCTGTCGCCGCCGCTGCCGCCGCCCGCCATCCGCCATCCGTCGTCGTCGGCGTCGCGTCGTCGTCGTCGTCGTCGTCGTCGTCCTCGTCGTTGTCCTTTGTCGTCGTCGTCAGCGGTTCGAGGTTCGAGGGTTTGTGCTCGATGGTCGATGCTTGGTGTTGCCCCCTCCGCCCGTGATCTCGGGGCATCCCAGGACTTGCGTTGACCTCCACCTCTAGAGGCCATCGGAGGTCCTCGACGATCCTCGGCGGCGGCGGCGGAAGTTGTAGCATCATCGTCGCATCGTTGTCGCCGCCGTCGTCGCTGTCGTCGACGATCGATGTTCGAGTTTTTTTCCGAACCGTCCTCTGGTTGGGTCCTTGTTTTGAATGGTGCAATGCTCGCGCGTCCTCCCCCCGCCTCCTCCCGCCTCACTCCTCTTCCTCCTCTCCCTCCTCCCGCCTCTCCCGCCTCGTCTGTATGCTGTTTTCCTGGAGGCTTGCCGACTGCGCCACCGTCGCCACTTTCGTGGGCTCTGGGACATCCCGCCAAGCGACGTCCGCCACTGCCAGTCTCGTGGGCTTCTGGGAGGTCTAGCGAAGCGACGTCTTATTCGCACCTCGTCGTTAGCTCACGGCTCCCTGGGGGACTTGCAATTTCACAACCGTCGACATTTTCGTGTGTCCTGGGAGGGCCGACGGGGTGATGTCTCATCAGTGGCATCCAGCAGGTATCTCGCGGCTACTTGGGCGACTACCACTTGTGCATCTGGTGCCACTTCCATGGGCCCCTGGGATGCTTATCCGGACCCATAGGCGGGGAGCTCACGGCGTTCCGGGGGCCGTCAAGTGTGCGATTGTCGCCATTTCTGAGTTTCTCGGCCTTCCTGTCTTGATCTTCGAGGGTCGCTGGCACAGATTTCTTTGTTCTCTTCGCGCTTCTCGGGCCTCCCAAGGGTTCTCGTGGCAACGGCTGGGTCAGGCTCGAAATTCTCGTCGGCACTCATTTCAGGACAGGCTCAGCGGAGCGATGCCGTATTCGCATCCAGAAGGTAGCTCGCAGTTTCCTGTGGAGGCACCCGAGGATTTTGGCTTGCCCCAGTGGTTGCGAGACGGCCATATTGCTGCTGCGGGCGTGGTAGACCTCGACAATACGGCCTGAGCGTGCAAGAGTTTTTGTTGGTCGTCCACGTTTGATGGGAGCCCCAGCCGCATGCTAGCGTGAACACCATTCTAGCAGAATCTAAATGGAAGCTGGTGGAGGTAATTTGTGGTGATCGCCAGGTTTGGCCCGCTAGCCGTTCGAATCTGCATGCTCTGGGGGAGCCTCGAGGGACCATTCTGAGCGACCTGTTGGTCTTTCAGTCTCCGTGACATGCTGGTGTAAGCTGTGCGAGGGAGGCCATGATTTTTCCACCGACATCGCGCCATCTGGAGTCGAAGCTGTGTCTAGTCCGTTCGAGGCGGAAATGCAGACCATTAAGCACACTGATCCAGCTAGTAAGCACGCCTGCGATGTCCAACGTGCTGCTCCACAACGGCGCGGCGTAGCTACGAAACTTTTGTGGCGGCATCCGGGTTGTGTGCACGATTGCGCAAAGACTAGATTTAAGACGATTGATTGCACCACGGATGAAAACAACTCGGTGAAGCTGCTGACCACGCCCCCAGCCCACTGGAGAGTTTCGAGTGGGATCGAACGGGGCCCAGCTGCAGCCGCGGCAGGAACGCTGAAGGGGAACTCCGTAGTCTCCCCCACGGTCCGGACTGATCCCAAAGGAGCATTCGGATTGATCCCCGTGGATGCATTGCAATCGGGCAATATGTTCAAGTTGAACAGTTGCACTAAAGACGTGACATGGTACTTGGACTGGTGCAGGAATTAGTGCCAGTGCGGTTTCTGGGAAGTTTTGCCAGCAATCCCATATTTTGCTTCATAGTTGCCCTGTCCTCGAATGGCACACCATGGTAGTACATCAGCCCTCTGGTCCCACCAACGTGGTGGCGCCCCAAAGACTGTTTTCTCGCGTGCGCGCGATGTTTATTTCTCTTTGCGCGTTGCGCTTACGACGCCGGGGTAGAATTGTATGCCGTCGCGATGTTCGCTTGGGCCTGTTTCGCTGCACTCTTGTACCCCGGTGGCCTGATCGCCCATTCTGGTGCGAATTCATTTGGGAGGCATGATTTGTCCGCTCCGTCGTGTCCTCTGGAGTCGAAGCTGTGTAGTCCACTGGGCGGAAATTCGGCAGTTATGCGCAGTGCAACGTGAGTGGCGTCATCTGGGATTTGCGCGCCTGGGCAGAGGCAAGTTAGACACGATAGCCTGCACCATAGGTGAAGCAAATCGCTGAGGCATCTGACCAAACCACCAACCCATTGTAGAGATCCGAGTGGGCTCCAACGGGGCCCAGTCGCGGCGGCGACAGAAAAGCTTAGGGGAGTCTCCTTAATATGTTCCTCGGTTCGGCTTAAGCTCAAAAGGGTGTTCGACTTTCACTCCCTTGTTGCACTGCTCCATCAGGCACCAGGGTCAAGCTGAACAGTCGAATTCGAGGCAGGACATGTCCTGTCTTCGGGTGGCACACCAAGCTGGCCAGGCCTCTGGACCCACCAACGTGGCTACGGCGCCCCTAAGCCATGTCACTTCAACATTCTCCCCCTCCTTCTCCCTCCACCCTCCACCTCGTCCCCCTCCTTCAGTCAATGCACCCTTTCGCACCACCAGGTTCCTGCCCGTCTCACCCGTCCTGCTTGCTTCTCACTGGCTGCTTCTTGCCTTGCTTTGGACATTCTCTGCTCCTGCAGCTTACTTTTGTGTCTCAGAGATAGCGGAAAAGGAGCGCGCCCGTGCGCGGCCGCGCGCGTCGGCCGGCGGGCCGGCCTCCTCCCTTCAGTGTTATCCCTGTTGCATGCTTAACGGCAATATTCTTTCTTGACCATGTCTTCAAGGAAGCCCATTGACTATTGGACATCATCGGGACATACTGCAGGGATAACGAGTATCCAGGCAAAAGACGGGCTATCAGCCGAAACAACGGCACAGCCGTCTGCTTCGTGGAGCATGGGATCTCAAGGAAGAGCGTTCGGAAGGACAGAAGATCGTGGACCTTCCGAGCGTGACACAAGTAGGAGCGCCTTGGCCAGGCGACGGAATTCTCTTGTTCTTCCCACCACGACAGCATCATGTACGATGTTTGATTTAACATAAGGAGATTCATCGGTTTATTCAGAGAGAAGATCCAAGGAATCATTCTCGGGTAGAAGGAATGGTGCAGCCAGAACTTCTAACGAGGGACCATGAAGCGGTGCTGGCACCTCTGTATCTCAGAAATTGATAGACATAGATCTAGAGATGGAGAAGTTGTTTGATACTGCTTTTTTCGAGGTATCAGGCGTTGAACGCCCGGGCAACGAGGGTGCGGTTCGATATGCGTTGTATTGACAGAGTGAGGATGTGAGCGATGGGCAATCTGAAGGAGACAGTTCCCATTCGATAGAAACGAATGAGGAATATGCTCGATTCCACACTTCGCCCGGTCCGTCGCGTCACCTCGAACCTCTTCTTGATGTGTGTGCTGATCCTATTTCTGACAATATAATGATGGAAGCAAGTCAGAAAGTCGTTCTTGATTCGGACGATGAAGGTAAAGACGAAGAACAGCTAATTCAAGGTGGGTGCTCATCGGCACAGCCGATAATGAGCTCACCTGACGCGGCGCGCGTGATGAGAAGTGCGCGAGAAGTTACAGGGGCGACTCCTCATCCGTTGACGAAGAAACCAAATAATGATAATGATGAGTTGAATGTATCGCCAGTGTCACGAGGTTCTTGCAGACCGGATTTTTCGTTGTCTAGAACAAGCAGAGATAGAGTGCCAGAACTTGACGAGCTTGTTGTTCAGGATGAGCGAGACGACTTGATATGAAACATGGAGGTGGATACCTCCAAGGGGGGTGCGAGGGCGAGAGAGCAATTCACTCCGACCCTTAATGGCGAAAGGGGGCGTTCCAGTATGGCTTCCAGGGCCGGGCGTTCCAGCTCCAGGGGGTTTAATGCCTGTGATCCGCCGCAAACCTCATCGAATCGAACCGCCAGCGGTTTCTCGATGCGGGAAGTTTTCTGGGGCGCCAGGCCAACGTGCCCTTCCCGCGCTGAGAATCGGCGCCCAGGGAAAGCGCGCAGACCGGGGGGGTCATGTCGTAGACCCGTATGTTTTCAATGCTCGAACGTTTGCCCCAAGTGTAACCTAGCATGGCTATGTAATGAGTGTATCACGAGGTGGGAGCATTATTGTCATCATCTTGCGATCCAGGAATGGACCGAAAGAAATGGGCAGGATCGAGGGCAGCTGAGGGCTGCGAGTGCGCATGTACAGCAGATCTTCTTAAAGTGAAAATCAAGGAGCAGGCTGCCGAAGAGGCTCGACGCCGACCTGCAATTTCTGAGGCCGAAATGCAAGCGATTGCGCAGAGGATGGATCATGAGAAAGCCATCATGGTTAAATGTGCGCAGAAGTTGATGCAACATGCTGAGGCTAATGCAGCGGGCGTCGCGGATGAAGCGAAGCGGCGCCATGCTCAGGAGGAGATGGAGACATTGAGGATCCAGAGTATAGCAGAACAACTGGTGTCCGACTCTCAGCAGCAATCAGAGAGGAGGAACATACAATAATGGTTGCTGCCTTGCGGCGTCTTGAGGGGCAAGCAAAAGAGCATTTGCGAAACAGCGCCCTTGCTACTCAGGCAGTAGGGGGGGGGGGGGGGGGGGGATAATTTTGAGATCTGACTTCGAGCGGCGGCGAATTTAGAAGGAGGTTGATTCGACACCGGCACAGCCGATGCATGTTGAGCCGCCTCTTTGCCCCATGGCTGCTCGGCCTGCTAGGGGGCCGGGTGCGTCGCGAGCCCTCGCGCAACCTGGCGCTCCGCGCCAGGGTTGTCGTGTTTGCACGCAACCTTCGTCCGATTCATGGAAGGGTTGTTTGAAGCGTGCATGCAGTGATCATCTGGACTCGGGTACCAAACGCTGTGATGTTTGCGCTTGGAGAAAAACGCCAGGATATCGCGATGAGAATGGCGAGACGAAAGAGCCTCGAGATGTGCCTGACGCCCAGAACTCAGGTAACGCCCCTGATGAGATGGCACCGAGACACTCGGTTTTGCCCAGGGATGACAAACCTGAACGACAGGTGAGTAATCTTGTTGACTTTATGGGGATGCCAGTTTTCAAATCGGAGAGGCCAGGCCATGGCAAAATGCCACTGCTGACTGCTCCGTCACTGCCGACGCTTCCTTTTGCAAAATTGCGTTTCGTTCCCGGGCCAGCTGTTGAGACGACCTTCGCAAAAGGCGGGGCCTCAGCATGGGGGGGTTCCCGGGGGGGGAACTCTGGGAATGTTCCTTTCAATGCGAAGATATCGGGTCATCCTAATGCCCTCGACTTGCCCGGGCACCTTCCCCTTGCAGTCGGCGCAGCCGCTGCTTGGGGAGGGGGCGGGGGCCCGGGAGGTCGCGATAACGATCGGAGAGACGATCGATGTGCAGCTCCCAGCGCAGGAATGATCGTTGCATTGCATTTTGATGAGACGGGTGAGTCCATGCCGCCCAGGGGCCCTCCAGGAGGGCCCGGGGGCGATGACGACCCAGGCGGAGATGGCGGCGGGGGGCCGAGTGGCCGCGTTGACTTCACATGGCGACCATTTCATGCAAGCCAGATGGATATCAATCGGAGAAGTGCAAACAATGCAGAATTGAATTTACTCGATATGCCGAGTGTTCAGACTCTCCGAAAATTTAAGCAGCGTTGCGTGAGAGCTGTAGCTGGATCGTCGCGTGCCGCCCACGCAGCACAAACGTGGGCCAGCGAAGCAATGGATCCTGATGTGCCCATTCAGAATATTAGAGACTCTGGGGGATTGATGCGCCTTGATATGTTGATAGCCAGCAGTTTGCTTGAGACATTTGCACATATGAAGCGCAAGCAACGTCTGTCAGTGCAACATACGCATTATCTGTCGCAAATCACCCGCATGGAACATTCGTGTCAGATACAAGGACGTCTGCTCACAGGTCGTGATGTGATGCGAGTCATTTGCGTTTGGTGTTCTGTCAGGTCGGAGAGTCGACAGCATTGGATATGTCGAGATCTCCTTAAAATGACCATTGGCCGACAGAAACCTGACCAGGACTTGTATTATTGCTATAGCGAATGGATGGAGCGATACCAAGAGTTGTATGGCGCCAGGGAACCATCGGATGACATGAAAGCTTCGATACATGCACATTTCTATGAACAGATACCACAGGTCCCTAGGCTTCAATCCGCCATGCAGTGGTGTGAGTTGTCAACAGATCCTCCAGGCACGGGAATGAGAACGTATCAACGGCTATTGCTTCAGGTTGAGTCCCTCGCGATTCGAGACAGGGGCCAGTGGGCAGTTTCTGAACATGAGTCGACCCTCTATTCCAGTCATAGGCAGGCCCGCTTGACAGGCGGGAAGAGTGAGGGCGGCGGAGGTGGAAGAAGGGCCTCTGCCATGGCAGCAACAATCCAACGACTAGGGTTGCCCACTGACAGGGCGAAACGACCTGCAAGTTCGTGAAGCAAGGGAAAATTTGCCTTGCAGCAGGTCGAGGTTGTCCTTTAATTCATAAGAAGCCTAAGGCGCCTGCCGCGCCGGCGCAGCCGGGGGCCGGCGGTGGCGGTTGCGCTGCTGGCGGAAAGAGTGATCGTAGAGGAAGAAACGATCGATCTGCGAGTAGAACCTCGAACAGGAAAGACCGGCCTCGTTCTTCGACATCGTCGAATCAATTTAGCAACTCGAATGCGACAATGTCGCGGACGAGGGCTCCGTCGGAACCATCGAAAGAGCGACAGAGCAAAATGGTGTGTTATGCGTGGTCACGTGATCTTCGCAACTGCGAGGGCCCTCAGGGTGGATGCTATAGGCGTCGCCGAGGCCTGACAGATGCAGAGAAAATCAGGCATGACAAATATGAAGAGGCACAGCTTAAAACTGGTAAGTCTTTGGGATGTCAGAGAACTGTTCGGCCGGCCGATTCTGCAGCCGCGGATGCCGCTGAGGCTACTCCCGCCGACGCCCCAAGAAGCCGGGGCTCGAGCAGCAGCCGCGGGAAGAACCGAGGCGAGGGCAGAGGGACATGGGAGGACAAACCATGTAAAGTGTTCGCAGAAACGGGATCTTGCCCACGAGGCAAATATTGTTGGCATGCGAAGAACACGCCGAATCTTCCGTGACGATGGCTTTGCGCTGACTCATTCTGGGTCAGTGCCAGTGTGGCCATTGCATTTTTGACATTGCTGACGCTCGTGAACTTTATGGTTGAATGCTCGCGACGATTCAACTGGCCCAACAGACAAATGGGGGCGGAGAAAGGATTCGCTGGCGCAGCCAGTCGAGTCCTCGTCGCCTGCCCTGCTCCATTGGTGCCTGCTTTACGTTAGGAGGACGACGCGATGAAGCCGACTTCGGCAATGCATGTCCTTTTATTTGCGTCAGATTTTCCGATGAAGCCGCCCCCGCTTCTGATGCGCAACAGGATGGCAGAGGGAAGCTGACTGAACTCGTCGCTATCCTCGTTCATTTACGCCTTCTTCCGAGGGGGGCCATCGGGTCCTTCTGTGATGAACCTCCCGGGAATAGCTGCATCAGGACTGCGAAGACGTGGAGATGCGGATATAGTCTGAAGTTTCACCTCTCCACTGGGGGGCCGAGAATGACTCGAAGGAAGGCGCGTCGCCACAGCCCAAGGGGGCTGCCTTCGAGCGTTGCTGACAGGGAGATTCCCAAGGGAAGAGCGCAGACGGATGCAGACTGAGTGGGGGGCGGCGTCGAGAGAGGCGCGGCTCAAAGCATCTGATTTGGCCGGCGAAGTTTGGCAATTTTGGTTAGCGTCCGAGGCGGCAGAAGGCGTCGCTCAGCACGGCGCAGTCGCTGCCGGGTGTAGAGGCAAATTGCTTGTGCATGTCGGTGCGCTTAGGTTCATAGTCGATGCGGGCTGTGGATATGATCTTATCGCAGACAGATCTATTCGAGCTGCAGGCGCAATTCGTATGATCAAACGATCGGGATAATCAATGGCCTTGAACAGTGCCGGCGCTTCCTCGCGGGCCCTCGGGCCAGTTTGCGTCGCATGCCCGAATGTTAAGGATGGTAATTTCGATGCCTGAGTAATGCCGGACACACCGGCTGTCATTTCGGTAGGAGAGCGGTGCGTGGATCACGGCTTTCGTTGCGTTTGGCCAGCAGGTCAGCGGCCCTACCTACTTACTCTTGCCCAACGGTCACAGAGAGACAAGATCGTTGAGGGCAATATGCCATGCTTAACCCCATCGGGCAGAGAGGCGATGGGCCAGTGGATGCGCGCGGTTGCCGCGGGACAGCTTGTTGCTCCCGATCGGTGGTGTTGCGTGGCGTCAGGCCCCAAAACATTTCTGGATTATATGGGATCTGCGGGGGGTCCTCCGCCCCGCTCCATTCGGGGTCGCGTGACTCTAGATGTGCGCACCCATGGGATGATTGGTAGCCGCGGCTGCGCAGACGGGAGGCCGACAACGGCCGATTTCCGTCCGCCATAGGCTCTGTGGACACAGTCACTTATTTTCACGCTTCGCCTCATGCAGCTCGCGAATGCGGTTGGGAGAAGACGCCGACGGGCGTCGTGAATTTTGCAGATTCCCCATCTGTTCCCAATCGCGACACAGTCGCTGATAGGAGAGATTTATGCCGAGACATAGCCGATGGATGTGCGATCGATGCGGAGAACCCTCGCTGGCATGGGGTCTCTGGAGTCGCGCCTTGGAGCGCAGGCCTAGCATGATCGCCGCCCCGGGGCAAAGCATGGATGCAAATGAGGGTTCGGGGGGTCATGATCTCGTCGATATGGACGTACCCCTCCCGAAGTAGACCCAGATGATGCTGAGGTTGAGGTGCCGATCTCTGCGACGGAGCGACTCAAGAAGAGCGCTGCCTCCCTCTCGCACTTACTATCTCACACTCCTAAGAACCCTTGTTGCTCAGTCTGTAACTGGGCAAAGGCCATGCGGCGCCAACAGAGAAAGGCGCAAAACAAAGGGCTGAGGGTGCCGCGACCATGCGCGAATCCCACGACGTTCGGACGCCTGGCCACCATGGATCACTGGCTTGCGATGGGTGACCTATCGCGGGGGCTCCACGACGAGACCGCGTGTGTGACTTCTCGCGACCGGGCAGCCGATATTATGGCAGTTCAGGGTGTGCACGACAAATACGCGATCCACATATGCAACTTTTTGATTAACCTCACAGCCCCCAGGAGAGAAATTCGAGTACTGTTATACTGACGGTGCTGGAGAGCTCGCAAGGGCGTGCATCGAACTTAAGATAGCGCATGACGCTGCCATTCCCGGCAACAAGAAGCTTATGGCTGTTACGGAACGACCCGATGAAATAGTTCAAATGGGGATGAGAGCACGGCTCCTGGAAGCAGGCTTTCCCCCAACTTTTTGGACATATGCTGTTAGATATTTTTGTCTTTGCTACAATGCGAGGGCCCCTGAGAACGGTGAGTCCTCGTGGCGGCGCAGATTCGGGCGCGATTTTGCTGCCCCACTTCTTCAATTCGCGTCTCTCGTTCGGTGCATGCCTCCGCCCGGGTCTAGGCTTCGGATCGCCGGAACGGGCGGGGCGATAACTTCGTGGATTTGCCTCGGCTATGTACGTAAAAAAGCGAGGGGCATGGTTGGACCAGAAAACTATGTGACACCGTTGCGACAAATTGGTGGTCTGAACATGGGGGCTGGGCGGACGCCGACTGGCAAGCGCCCAATCATCGAGAAGTCAGATCAAGTCTATAGCAATATCTTGGATGTATTGCGCCCGACCAAAAACCTAAGTTTCCTATGCGTGAAGCATATGAGGTTGCACAAACTACAGTCAAGAATGCAGATTCCTCTTAGCGGTGTTCCTGGCGGCACAACCGGTCAAGGACCCGGGCCAGACATGCAAGCAGCGAATGATCCCAGTACGTCTTAGACACCGCCCCGACAACGAGGCGAGGCCCGCGACTCCGATGACGATGGTCCGGGGGGAAAAGTTCTGGATGACGTGCCAGTGGTGCCGGATGATGGGGGCCCTCGGCGAGATTTTCAGCCTGACGACGACCCAAAACAAAAGAAGCTGGGTCTTGCCCATGCGGAGTACAGGTTGGATCGACAATCTAATTTCTCAGTGGCACAGCCGCGATCGAGAGCGCCTGGGCCAGGGCAACTTCTGGCTTGCACCGCGCAGAACTTAGACACTATGGAATATTATGAAGACAAACGCATTGTTGCATGAATTAATTAACAAAGAAGAATTGGCGGGGAAACTGCCATTGAAGGGCAGAGGGAAAACTAGCAGCATACGAGTTGTCTTGTATTGCGATCCTGACTCTGTGCCCGTCGCCCGTGTTTGGGCCACAGACCCGGATCCACGTTATGGGGCCCAATGGCCCGAGAAGTTGCCCAGTTCTACACTGCCGGGCACGCGCCCCAGTCGGCGGTTTAACATGGGCCACGCGTGGCGAAGGAGAGCAGTGGATCAATTTCGACTCGAGAAACGAGGCTTCTTCTGCATTGTTGACCCGGGGCCATGTCTTGCCCTTCTCCGCGACGTTGGAATCGACGCAGTCGATCTCCAGACCGCGCAAGGAAGGCAAGCAATGATTGAGCCTCCAGAGGGCGAAGCTCATCCTGGCGCAGACATGCAGCGACGGGCGCGAGGAGATGCAGTTGCGCCAGTTGACGCTGATAGACTGGCGTGCAATTCTGCGCCCCGCGGGGGCACCGGCGGAATCTTCCGCCGACGCTGGCTCCGGGAGTGGCCGAGATGCATCTGATGCTGAGGAAGTGTGGTGGAAACAGGCATGGTATGGTGGGACTATTTTGAGGGGCGGGGTTCCTCTTGGCACAGTCAGTGAGGATATCTCGTTCCCACAACTGTCTAGGCTTAACGGGAATAGCCTGACTTCGAGTCCGGCGGCCGCCGCTTCGCGACGTAGCGTTCCCCGCGTGCCGTTGTAATCGCCTGAGTCATGTTTTCATTCGCATCGCGAGAAAAGACAGATTGGACACAATTTACCTATGCAATCCGTTTACCGATGACGTTCGAGTTATTGAACAGGCATATGAGTTACCAGTTGAATTTCAATCGCGACAAAGTCCAGCAGCCGTGGCAAGATCTGTATCTAAGGCCGAAGCCGCGGTTAATCAGGACGCTCGCAAAGCACTGCGAATCGAATGGGATCGATTGCGAAGCATCGGTGCCTGGGATGCGTCGAGAGTGATGGTATACAGTGATGTTGTAAAACAGCGAAAAGGACAAGCGACCCATTTTGGACGCCTATACGCGATTCTGGTCGAAAAAAGTTGGAGCTCCCAGTCGGGCACAAAGGCCGCAACTATTTCGGCCGCGTCGTCGTTGATGGATCCGATGTTAGAGATCAAAATAAAGAAGTAGCCTTGTTGCAGGAGCTATCTAGCAGCCCGGCCACTATGCAGGCCAGTAAGGCGGCATATATTTACGGTCTTCGATGGAAATGACATTCAACAGGCGGATGCTAAACAGGCCTACACCCAGTCCAAAGTAGGAGAAACTCCAACATTGATTTTCTTTCCACGAGAAGAATGGCCACCCGCTTGGACGAAAATGCGAAATCCTGCTTATCCTCTCATATTATCACTCTATGGACATCCTGATTCTGGCGGATATTGGGAACAGCGCTGCGAGGGGCAAAAGTGTTTGGCAAGTGCAGTCCTTGGCGCAGTTGTTATTGTCATACGGATTTACGTTTGTTTCTCAATATCTATGTTGGCGATTTCAAGTTATCTGGGCCTAAAGAGAACTTGGAAAACGGCTGGCGTCAATTGCAAGAAGCCTCTGCAGGTTGCCCCGCAGGCATTGAGATAGATCCGCCGACGAACGTTGCACGGTATCTGGGTTGCGCCCATCATCTGTCCACCCAGCGGGTTGTGTGGCAGGGTGAACTACGCGCCGTCCTTGATTCTCCGCCGCCAAAGGCATCGAAGCAGCTTCCCATTGGTCCTACGGAAACGAGTGATGACAAGGAAACGGGGGGTGACTCAGCGGCACAGCCGACTGAGCCCTATCAACCTCGCACGTCGAGATTGGCCAGAGTCATTCAATATGATGTGACTGAATTCTTCGAATCCTGTGTTGCGCATTGCGCGCAATTAACCGACACTGGCCCCGCCACATACCCTGCTGCGGGTACTCCCCGTGGTCCTGAGTTGATTGATTTCGAGGATGGACAAGGAGGTCCGCGGGGGGAGAGACACCCGTCTGCTGAGGAAGCAATAGCAGCAGTGGTTGGAATCAGCATTGACACAGGATCTCCAGACAAGCCGATTGACGTTCCCGGCCTGCCCGCGGAACCCGGCCCAGATGACCCGGAGCCACCGACGCAGTCGGAGGTCCTTCAGCCTAAAGCTGCCGAAGTTCTCATGAAGATCTTGTATGGAGCGAGAAAGGCTCGATGTGATTTGTTGCGTGCAGTTTGTCACGCAGCAATCCGTATCACCTAACGGACTGAACAAAGGGACATGGATCTTTTTTGCCTGATATGATACATCAAATCCACGACTTGATATAAGATGACATCGTGGGTCGGCGACAAAATGGAGGATGCTTCGATTAGACAATACTCAGACGCAGATCTTGCGAGCGACTTATGGACACATCGCAGCTCTCGTGCCAGTCATCAAGTGATTTGGGCACCGTATACACGAGCCAATCAGAGTATGGCATCGCGCGGGCAAGCTTGCGTTTCCCACAGTATGCTCGGGGCAGAAGTTGTTGCGGCAGACCTGGCGTTGCGAACCGAATTGCTTCCTGCCCTGTCGTTGTGGGGGATCTTGCTACAACGCAAGGTACACCGTGCGTTCATGGAAGATAACCAGGCCGCGTGTAAAGTGATAAATGCGGGAGGTTTGATGCAATTAGTGCACCTTCCGCGCGCCCGCCGTATAGATGCTGCCGCGATATCTGGGCAAATTACTCGCGGAGCTGTTACCTTACAATGCGAACGTACCCAACATGTGGCCACTGATATCTGTGCAAAACGTTCCACTGATCCTACTGCGTGGGTCAAGGTTCTTCACCTTGTTAACGTAGTCGCCCCTAAGTTTTGGAAGGTCAATCGATGCCAGGACTATCTTGCATCGATGTTCACTGGTGGCCTTCCCCTGAAACCCGGGGGGGATACGCAAACTCCGGATAGGTCTGCAGGCTGTGGTGCGTCCGGGGGGTGTTGTGAAGAGCAAAAAGATGCATGGCGAGAAACGGACAACCAAGGGGTTGCCAGTGACGTCCGTACTTGTAAAACACACGGAAGTGACGCAAACACCAGATGATGTTGCACCCGGCACAGCCGGTAGTGCCGACCGTCAGAGACCTTCCGGGAGGGATAAGTGTGGCTTCAGGAAAAGCTCCCAACAGCGAAAATCGCGAGAAGACAAAGAGATGCTGGCTATGTTCGAGATAACCGACAGTGAATCGGATGTTTCACATAGACCCATGCAGTCCACTGAGGTAGCTGATTGCAATGAGACAGCCGATGTGGGTGCAGCAAGCTTGAAGGACAATGAGTTGCAACTATCGACAGATTATCCGACAGAGGAAGCGGTAGTTGATAGAAACGAGCTGAACGAAGAAAGGTTGATACTTGAATACTGCTGTGGGCCAAAGAGCAAGATCGGTGACCCAAGGAACTTCGTCGATGACTCATGTCGGGTTACACGATATATTCAAAACGAGGAAATGAGAGCTGAAAAGGGTAAGACAAAACATTCGCGGATATTCGAGAGTTTCAGGGAAAACATATTTCGATTTGGGCTTCGATTCCATGCGCTGGAGGTTCTCCCTTGCAGTATGGTAATGAAACGCACTATTTCCGTCAGGGTGATCATAGATCCCTCAGAAGGCTCCGAGGAATTTTGAACAGATTTTCCGTATCTCTTCTGGAATCTTAGAGAGATCGCGCGTGCTGTCGTCAGTGCGGGGGGCGTAGTTTGTATTGAGTGGCTTAGCCAGTGTATGTGCTGGAAGGACCCTCAGGTGAAAGCGTTTATGAGAAAGCAGGATTGCACAAGGTAGTGTTGCACGGATGCGCATATGGATTGAGAGACAGAAAAGGGCATTTCATGGAAAAGCCATGGGCCATTGCATCGTCACCCAGTATCGTTACCAATGGTTTAGAGCGGAGATGTGAGGGCACGCGTTCACATGTGGAAGCGCGTGGTAAGGACTGCAAGCTAGTTGAAGATTACACATGCGAGTTTGCAAAACAAGTTCATGTTGTTCTTGTGCGCGGTGCTGCGTGCTCTTCCTCTCATTCTCCTCCACCCTGCCGCAGTATGTGTGCCGCTACCATTTTCTTTCGTAAGCGCGCTTGGCCGCCGCCGGTCGCGCGCCCCATTAGAGGAGACGCCGCCTAGCCGCGGCCGCTCCCCTCTCGCCAGCCGCGGGCATCATTCACCCGCCTTCCGGCAATTTTGCCGCCTGACAAAATAAAATCGCGCCTGCCGGTGGTGCATCCGCTTCGGATGCGCATGGGCGATTGCTTTCGATGTGATTTTTTCGCGATAGCTCATCTAGGCTTGTGAAAAAGATTGCAGAGAAGCTGGAAGTTTGCGGCCCCCGACCGGTGCAGCCGCCAGGGGAGCTGAAAGTGCCAGTAATGTAAACATCGGAACACTACCCGAACATACTGGACACCACAGAGGTAGTTGTTGCGGACCATTCAGATGGTGAGTCGAAACCAAGCGAGATCAAGTCCTCTGGAATATTTATTACCAGAAGGTGGTCCAACGTCGAATTACATCATACGTGCCATTTGGAGCCCGAGCAAGATGCGAAATAGTTAGTTTGTGGTGAGCATGTACCGCGCATGCCTCGTGGGATTCAACAAAAAGTGAGGACGCGAAATGGCAATGCATCTTCTGGGGCAGATAGTGTTGTTGCGGCACTCAAAGAGGAATTGAAGTCGGTGCATGAATCAGTGGTGCAAAGGTTGTATACTGAAGGATCTGTTGACCCTTGGATTGTCTTCTGGGCAACCTGCGAACCAGACTCTGAAGGGGATTTCGGAGGTAATTTTGAGGGTCCACACCCAGTCTTAGCGCAGATCAAGGAGCGGCAGTATTTTCAGTCAAACATTGACCCAAACACTTCGTTGATATGTAGGTTCTTTACAGGGCCTCGAGGAGACCCGACGAGCAAACCTGTCCGACTTTGTGTTCACGGGGATATCATGGGACCGATGCTCGGGACTGCTACAGCCTTTTGCGTGGCAGGGACAGGGTATTTTGTCACCATCAAAACCATTGACAGATGGACTGACCAAGTTGTCTTCCGGAATATTTGGGGTCCGTCTAAGAATAGACCTTCGCGCAGCCCTGCTGTTGATAGCTGGGGGGCTCATTTCGCGCCTCCAGTTGTCAGGGGAGGTCCCAAAATCGAAGCGATTGTAATCCTGCAGGCGCTGGTTGGGGAAGCCCTGAATAAACGCCGATGTGAAGGTGATGAACAGGGAGAACCCCAGACCAAGAAGGCTAAACTTTGCTGAGCGACACAGTCACTTGAGAAGGGAGAGGCACTCTTAATGGGAACCAGTGCTTTGGCCCAAAAGGCTAACTCCCTTCTGGAGCGGATGGGCGACGAGGAGGGCCAGCGGCTTTTTCAATTGGCCAAAACCGAGACGCCCGTGCAAGTTGGAGAGGAAGTAATCTCTGCAGACATCACATTTACAGGTGCACCGGTTGATGCGCCGTGAGGGGCCAGTTCTTCGAGCTCTGGTGCCGTGCCTGGCGCTCCGAGCGGGAGTGCTTCCTTTAGTTATCCCAGCGCCGTCGCAGCCGGGGGTTGGGGGTCGCGGCCTAGTGCCGGATCTGGTGGCGGAAACAATGGACAGAACCCTGACGGCCCAAATGAGGAAGGAGGAGGAGGTCAGCCTCCTGGTTCTGGTGCACCTGAACCTCCTCTTTCGGAAGGAACGAGTGGGGGATCTGATTCGCCATATTTGGCCCGTGGTAGTTGGAATGTGCTACAGCGCAGAGAGCATGCAGGGGCCGGCGCAGCCGCGCCCCTGCCTAATAATGAAGTGTCTGATGACTGTGCCCGCTGTATTTTGGAGATAGCAATGCTGTATGCTGATGTGGTAGATAGATCCCTACCTGGAGAATTCGTTGGCATGGCTTCAGCGCCGACAGCTGCGCCAAGCAATTACATTAGTGGCGGGAGTGCACGGCCACGGAAGAATTCCCTACTGTGGCGAGGATCTGGTCGCCATGGTGCGAAATGGCAGACCCCCAAGTGAGTCCCTCCCGCCTTTGGAACAGACTTTGCACAGAGGATGCAAGTGTTGGAGCGATGTCATGCGTATTGTTTCTGATTCTACATGCAAGGTCAGTGATGCGAAAGAGAAGAGGCTTGGCCCTGGCTCGAGCCCGCAATCCTCCATGCGGGAAAGAATGTCTTAACGGAACGGATGAGACATTAAAAGCGGAGCGTGCGGGCGAACGCTTCTGGAGCTCATGAAGAAGGAAAAGATGTGGCATAATCAGGTTTCCAATCGTATGGGAAGCTTCAAGCCAGGTCAACACACTCCAATACAATGCATCTTTTGGTCCATGAATGAAATTGCTGACGGAAATAATTGCAACATCATGGGGCTGCCTGGAGCGAAGCAGAAGAATGCTGGGCCTCGAAGGCCATTGGCATTGCTTCGCACATTTTTCGAGACAGCTGAGAGAATGATCGATGAGGTTGTAAAGCGTTCCAAAACGGGAGCCATACAAATTCTATGTGGGCGGAAATTACAAATGTTGGCTATCGGACAATGGAACATTCAAAATGGATATCATATGTAATGACATTGCTACATTGTTGCGGGCACACATGAATCAGCGAATTGAACGATGCAAGGCTGCAGGGATTCAGCCTAAGATAATGACGCGTATCATTTGTTGATAGACATGAGTCGTATATATTGGACCGAGACGGTGCAACCGTCGAAGTTCAAGGAGGTGAACTAATGGCTGATCACATGATCAAAGCAGCTCGATTAGCGGCTCGGTACTTTTGTCAACCCTCTGGCGGCTCAGCCGCCCAGGGGTGGGTTCGCGCCGCCAAGTTGCGAGCGGGCGGATTTGCGAAGGTCGAGGCGACCAATGACAAGCATGTTTCGTATGGGAAAAACTGGTGCCCGACCGAAGGCGGCACTCCCGTTCCAATGCTAGGAACGCTCCCGTCTGCGGATGCACTTACCACAATTCCTCTCAACTCTGATGGAACAGGAGAGGGGGCGCGACATTCCTTGATTTCGAGAGAATTGAAATATTTCGTCTCAAAAGAAGGTGGCGGTGAGGAATATTTGCAATGGGGCGAATGCCATTTCTTCCGTGAGAGGAGTTTGCCATGCATTTCTGGCGTGCCTCCCGAGGTGCGAACCATGCGCCTTATCGATCAATTCATGCAGGAGGCAATGAGCGAATTGGACGCACCTCGGTCATTCCTTCAATCACCTGCGAGTTCCACCGAGCGAATCCCCTGGCGAGCCGCCATGGCACAGCCCTCGCCGAGGCAGGGCGACCAATTGGAGGTTAGCCCCGCTGGTGCAGTTCCGGCCGCCAGTCCTATTGGGAAATCATCGCAAAATTTGGGTGGCACGCGTTGCCCTCTTGGACCTGGCACAGCCGCGAGTTCAATTGAGAATCGGGCACGTCCAGTGGAACCTGTTAGAGTATTAACTGCTGTTCCTGCTGCGGAACATCTCGAAATAACGCTGAGAAACGAGTTCCTGGAGGGCTCTAGCGGAGGAACCCTGGGTAGTCAGAACAAAAGGAAATATCCGCCATTCGATTCTGATGGCGCTCGTAGATGGCCAATGAAAGTGCCGCGCCAGTCGACGCTTGGATCGGCTGAAGGAGATGTTGGGCAGCCGTCAAAGACTGTCTCTTTGAAGTCCTTGAATGCCAAGGACCTGGCCAAACGTCTTTATAGCAAGGATAGCATTTGGCCAGGGGAAGAATACGATGTTTTGGTGCCCAAAATGCAGAACAATGAAACATGTGAGCAATCGCAGCTTATAAACGGTTGTGTGCCGAGTTGCTCCGAGACAGTGCAACGCGACCAAAGTTGATTGCAGAATATGTGATCCCAAATTGGGCAAGTTTTTCGTCGCGCGACGTGGCCGCGCGGTGCCCGGGGGGCCGAAGACGATTGCTGGCCGTTTTGCGTGGGGGAAGGCTGCGGTTATAGAGCGCGCCGAAAAAGAGCAGCGTTTCCAGTTGACGCTGCCCCTCAAAGTTAATGAGGGGGATTGGAAGAGCTGAATTCGGACAAGCACTGGACTAGGCAGTCCCGCGGAACATCCGTTGGGGCGCTTCATTCGGTTCTTGAAGGATACCAGTTCTTCCATCTGACCCAGAGTATGGGGGGGGGGTGAAGAAGACGATTGTCGGCTATATTCTTTTGCGTACCCGGATGACAATCCTGCGACTCACCTGAGGTGCGCTATGGCGGAAGAAACTTTTTGTGATGGATATTTGAATTCTGTAGATATTACATGTTGAAGTTTTCCGAGGGCCGTGGCCGGTGACGGTGGTCCAACACAGCAATGCACCGTGAACACTGATCAAGTTGTGAAGACTGAGATACGCATTTATCATTTGACCACCGCCGCATACCATGCGTACGGGGGTGGTGCTTGGACAATTTTGCGACATTTGTTGGAAGAAGGTGAAGCTATTGATAAAGATTTCGGTGTGGGACGACTGAGAAGCAAAGAGAGAGAGAGAGAGAGAGAGAGAGAGAGAGCTGATTTGGTGAACACAGTCAGAATTCCGCAGTGTGAACGGGTTCCCGACCTATCACCGATTGAACGGCAGGACAATGCTTCACCATTCCTTGGGTGTGACTCTTCGATGGGGAATGCGTGGGGGTGCTTGGGGAGCAAGGGCCGCGAACTTAATTGCCGAGCCCGTTTCTGGATGGAGCGGAGGAGAGGACTAATCAAGTTGCTCAGAGAACAAAGGGGGCCAAGGCCACGCCGCCGGCACAGCCGACGGGCGGTTCTGTTCTTCGTGCCGCCTCTGCGTTTTGAGAGTTCTCAGAAACTTAAACTTCTGCCTCCGAAGGTTGCGGGGCCCCCTGTGCCTCCGATACTTAAGGGCCAGGGGGATGTGACGGCTGTTGAGTCGGATGGCGGCTCTTAGGAATGGAATCCTCTCTGCGGCGCCGCCGCCAGAGGGCAATAATCGTTGGGAACCGTTGTCAGGCAATGCGGTTAAACCGCCTCCGCCTCCAGCACCTGCCCCGAAGGCAGTGACTAAGCCGCGGGGTGCTGATCAGACTCCAGAGAGAGAGAGAGAGGCAAAGGCGCCGCCGCCAGGGTTGCGAGATGGATGGGGGCCTTCTTTGAGAGAGGGGCCGTCTCCAGCAAAAGCAGATGCACCGAGTATTAGATGCCCGAAGGACCCGTCCGCGCCTCCGGCGCCTCCTCCGAGGGGCCCACCGCGGGTCGATCCTCAGCGCGGCAGCGAGGGGTCAACTCCTCAGTCAGAGGCGCAGCCTAAGCGACCTTTGAAGGCTGAGGCAGACTTTAAATCATTAAGAGTATGTGCATCAGAAGAACGTGGTACTCTTGAGCATGACTTCCCTGAGCCTGGAGAGGATGAAATTCTAAATAACTTGCGTCAGATTGTTTTGTCGTTGCCCCCGAACGATTTTCTAGACGACGACCCCGTGTCAATAGTTATTAAGTTGGCGAAGATTCTTCTCGCCCTGCATTTTGAACCGCAGTCGAGCCGAGCGCGCTTGTCACTTCGGAATGAACTCACGTTGCTCTGGCGAATTCGCCCCGGACAGACTGATGCCGATAAGGTTCGGGAGCTTACTGACAAAGAGGCAACCTTTCTGAAAGAGGACATGATGACCTGGGCGCATCGTCACCTAAACCAAGCGAGAGAGGAGGAATTGACCCTCTGAGTGCTCTCTGCCTTACAAAAATTGGGCTTATTATTTGCGTCATTTCCTGCGCCTTCGATATCCAGAGTTCATTCCGCCAGGTGAAATTCATGGCGTCAGAATGTCTGAAGGCCCCATTGCGTTGACCGGCGCAGCCGGGGCCAAACTCGGCGAGGAAGGAGGAGCACGGGCCTTGGCGTTTGAAGGCCCCCCCGACAAAGACAACGACGGGTCGAATGCAGATGAATCGGAGAAGGAGGGGGGTTCCAAGCGACAATGGGCTGAGGACTCCGTAGTCTGGAGAAGATTTTTTTGCTGTACCGTTACGAAGCGGATGCTGATGCAAGTCCCGCGGCAATGAATTCGTTCATGTGCGCGTGTCTTCCGCCGACGCCTGACCGTGGGCAGCTCTGGGCTGAGGGGCGAGATCCACCGGGTAGGATTAGAAATGTCTGCCGCGCAACTGTGAACATGCATGATGAACCCTAATGCCGTGCGCCGCAGCAGCGGGGGAACGTTCGGGATAATACAAGTGGTGAAGTGCGGGAGCAGGTGGCTGAAACCCGCGGGTTGGTCCAGTACCTCCACGCATTATGGCTGTCCGTGGGCGCGCCTACCATGCGATCAAGGATAACGCGCGCATGGTGCAATATCCCATATGTGCAATGTTTGGCGAAATAGAAACAGATAGCTTCGAGTCAGCGCTTGGATTTCTTAAATCAGAGTTTGACTCGGATGGCCGGCCAGACTCCCTTCCACAGGAGGTTTCTAATGAACTGAGTGAGTCCCTTGATATTGCCGAATGGCGCTACTGGCGCAGCCGAGGAAGCGGAGGCAACGTTCTTAAATAGTAGCCGCAGGACTGCCGCGCTGGGAAGTTCAGACTTCTGGCGGAAGTGCAGCCACCGATTTCATGCGCAAGCACGAGCCATAAATGAGTGCGTGGTGTACGTGGCGAGACATTGCGCTGAGTGCGCCCCATCATCGGGCGAATGGGTACATGTAGGTGACCTCATCCCAAAGATGGCGACTGATGGTATTTCGCGTGCCATTGCTGCTCTTGCAATGCGCGCTTTCACGATAATGCCATCAGCAGAGATCGATATTCTCGGCATTCGAGCTGATAAGGTCGAGATCATTGGCAAAGCGCAAATGCATGCGCAGTGGAGTTCTTTCCTAAACCCAGACACCTCATACGACACAGTCGTCGATGAGGAACATGGGAATATAGTCATCAATGTTTATAGAGCGGAACGGGCCGCCAGACCCATGCCACTCTTCTTCCGTTCGTGTCAAGGACATTCTTGTTTTGTTCACAACATAGAGCGTATGCATTGCCCTCGCGAGATTGGAATGGCACAGTGTCGCGGACACCTGTTGCATGTTAAGCCCTTGGATGCTTTAAAGGAACCAGCGCTGGGAACTGGGATCGTTTAGTGCCCAGACAAATTCAGCGGGTTGTGCAAAGTACTTTCTAAGATTTGTACCAGCGAAGCGTGAGGTCAGTACGGAACACGCAACGTATGTTCCTCACTGGCTCAGCCAGCGGAAGGGCGGTGATGCCCCACCTAACAGGGTGTATCAGCCCGAGGGCACCGCTTCTATTGGCGGTGGACTACCCGCTCAAGGACAGCGGCCCCGTCCGATTACCCCATGTTTTTGGGATACCGATGCGACGCATAATGGGCATTGGCCGTTTTTTTTTTTTTTTTTTTTTTTTTTTTTTTTTTTTTTTTTTTTTTTTTTTTTTTTTTTTTTTTTTTTTTTTTTTTTTTTTTTTTTTTTTTCCTTCCTTTCTTTCTTTCTTTCTTTATTTTTGTTCCCCCCTTCCCCCCGTTCCGATATCGTATCTGTCGTGATGGGACTGTTGTTGCGACGGGTGAAGCACGTTTTAATGATATTTTCCCATTGTGCAACTGTCCGTGATTAGAAAGGTTGGGAGAAATCATGTGCCACCAATGATGTGGAACCTGATTTTCTCCCAAGAGTGGTCTGCGTGGGAGGTTGCCTTCTCGTCTGGTACAATCAGAACGTGGATTGTCTCTGATGAAGAAGTGATTGACACTGGGCGAGGTTCGCTCACCGAGGAACAGACGGCCCTTATCGGGCGGAAAATGTGGACTGATGATGGAAGATGCATCTGTGCCGACTGCCATGCTGCGGGGGCAGGTTTTGGACATTGCTTGTATTGCTTCGCTAATGTCAGGTATACAGCGTATGTCATGGCGGATTATCTACAATCGCCTGCGGACAATGAATTATTTGCTGCGTGGGCGACGCATGGCCTGGAGCCTCGTCGGGCGACCCCCCAAAGGGAAAATAACTGTTCTGAGGCCATCGCCAACATACTGAAGGCAATGAACAAGAGTTCCGCTGATGCTCTGGATAATTTGGGTGAAGTTGAACAGCGCCAGCGCCAATGGGCTACCGACGCGGAAGCCCGTCTTAAGGCGGCATCAGCTGGAGGTACATATGCGACTTCTATGCCGGGGACTGTTCTTGTATGGCGACCCCGCAGCGCCTCGGCGCAGCCGCCGGCGCGACATGGGCCTTTCTTCCAGTATCCTGAACCCCTGAAGCTCAGATGTATTGATTGGTTCAAATACAAGCACGGGGATGATCGCCCCGCGGCTGCACAATGGTGGCCGCATATTTGGACGCCCGGACGTGCTCTGCACTTGCTGTTTTCGATTGGGATCGTGTGAATGCAGACCGAATTCAACCAGGGGTAGGCTGGGCCAGGTGGGAACAAGACATGGGGGAGATGGGACTCGCTATTCCAACGCTACAGGTGTTGATGGACAACTCTGAAACAGCGAACCGAGCATCTGCTTTGACCAAGATAGGAGACGTTGATTTTAAACTTATAGCTGAACTTCATCACCGGCCCAGTCCTACCAACGAAGGCATTGTGCAACGTGAGCAAAGCGCTCACATGTCGATTGGTGTATCTAGTAAACATCTCGCACAGCGACATCAAATGCTTCTTCCACACCGAGATGTTCCTTTCTTGCTTGATATGGTTTTTATTTCTGGCTGCATGTGCGTCTATAAATATGACAATAGAATGTGCGATAGGCCTTGGGTTATCAAGGTAGCAACGCAGTTTATTCTTAAATACTTGTCGGTTGAACCAAATGCAAGCCCATTGACTACGGGCGCGATTCATGCCGTACCGCCCGGATTGCAGGAACTTGTAGACAGGATTTGGGGCCAACCATTCCACCGTGTCCCCATTCGCGGAAGATGGGGAATAATTTTGTTAGCTGTAGGCGAGGTGATTTGCTTGTTCATGTCTGTGGAAATTCCTATCGCATTTCCCGGGTACGAGGTGCAGCGTACTCCGATCTCCGATCAACTCCTGCAATAGTCTTATGCGTTGGGTTGTCGGATCCGAGCAGCAATCGAAACATTCGATTTGCTTGATAATTGGCTTGCTGGTTTTGGAACTGAGGTGTCAAAGACCGTGCGACAAAACTGCCCTGACATTCATGGGATTTATGTTTTCATAGATATCGCGAAAGAGCCCCAACAAAGTGCCAACATTTGTCTCGCTAGCAGCCTCTTTGGAGTCTTCAGTGCTGACAGCGCCGTTGAAATGATTAATTTTCTTGCAAAAAATTATCCCGGCAAAACAACCTAACAGCGATGTGTATCAGCATATTTGGAAGCATTCCCCTTCATATTCAGGTGATCGTCCAGCTGTAGAATTCTGCTGTTCTCGCAGTCGCAGTCGCATTCGCGACGACAGTCGCAGTGGCAACGGCTTTAGGATCCAATCGGATCCTGAGGATTCTCAGGGATTCCTAAGGCATCCTTAGGAATCCATAAGAATCCTTCGGAAGCCTTAGGCATCCTTAGGAATTCTTGGGAATCCTGATTCCTAGGGATGCCTAGGGATTTCAAAGGATTCCTAAGGAATCTTAAGGATTCCGAAGGATTCGCCTGCCTCGGCCTCAGCCTCAGCCTGCCTCAGCCTCAGCCTGCCTCAACCTGCGCCTGCCTCAGCCTCAGCCTCAGCCTGCCTCAGCCTCAGCCTGCCTCAGCATCAGCCTCAGCCTCAGCCTCAGCCTGCCTCGGCTTGCCTCGGCTTCAGCCTCAGCCTCAGCCTCAGCCTCAGCCTGCCTCAGCCTCATCCTCAGCCTGCCTCGGCCTCAGCCTGCATCAGCCTAGGCCTCGGCCTGCCTCAGCCGCAGCTTGCCTCAGCCCCAGCCACAGCCTCAGCCTCAGCCTCAGCCTGCCTCAGCCTCAGCCTCAGCCTCAGCCTCAGCGTTCCTCGGCTTGCCTCAACCTCAGCCTCATCCTGCCTCGGCCTCAACCTCAACCTCAGCCTGCCTCAGCCTCAGTGTCAGCCTCTCAGCCTCAGCCTGCATCAGCCTCAGCCTCAGCCTCAGCCTGCCTCGGCCTCAGCCTCAGCCTGCCTCAGCCTCAGCCTGCATCAGCCTCAGCCTGCCTCAGCCTCAGCCTGCCTCGGCCTCAGCCACTGCCTCAGCCTCAGCCTCAGCTTGCCTCAGCTTTAGCCTCATCCTCAACCTGTCTCGGCTTGCCTCAGCCTCAGCCTCAGCCTGCCTCGGCCTCAGCCTCAGCCTCAGCCTGCCTCGGCCTCAGCGTCAGCCTCTCAGCCTCAGCCTGCATCAGCTTCAGCCTCAGCCTTAGCCTGCTTCAGCCTCAGTCTCAGCCTGCCTCGGCTTCAGCCTGCCTCAGCCTGAACTTCAGCCTGCCTCGGCCTCAGCCTCGGCCTGCCTCAGCCTCAGCCTGCCTCAGCCTCAGCCTCAGCCTGCCTCAGCCTCAGCCTGCCTCAGAATCAGCCTCAGCCTCAGCTTCAGTTTGCCTCGGCTTGCCTCGGCCTCAGCCTCAGCCTCAGCCTCAGCCTGCCTCAGCCTCAGCCTCAGCCTGCCTCAGCCTCAGCCTGCATCAGCCTCAGCCTCAGCCTGCCTCAGCCGCAGCTTGCCTCAGCCTCAGCCACAGCCCCAGCCTGCCGAAGCTTCAGCCTCGGCCTCAGCCTGCCCCGGCATGCCTCAGCCTCAGCCTGCCTCGGCCTCGGCCTCAGCCTCAGCCTCAGCCTGCCTCAGCCTCAGCGTCAGCCTCTCAGCCTCAGCCTGCATCAGCCTCAGCCTCAGCCTCAGCCTGGCTCAGCCTCAGTCTCAGCCTGCCTCAGCCTCAACTTCAGCCTGCCTCGGCCTCAGCCTGCGTCAGCCTCAGCCTCAGCCTGCCTCAGCCTCAGCTTGCCTCAGCCCCAGCCTCAGCCTGCCTCGGCTTGCCTCAGCCTCAGTCTCAGCCTGCCTCGGCCTCAGCCTGCCTCGGCCTCAGCCTGCTTTAGCTCGGGCAATCAAAATATGGTACAGGAATGGTGTTCTGGGAACACGAAGATTACAAAGTGGCCCACAGTTGGCTCTGGGCAATCAAAATATGGTACAGGAGTGATGTTCCGGGAGCACGAAGAACACGACGTGGCCTACAGTTGGCTCCGGGCATTCAGAATGTGGCGTGGGAGTGGTGTTCTGGGAGCACGAAGAACACGAAGGGGCTTACAGTTGGCTCTGGGCATTCAAAGTGTGGCCTGGGACCTGTGCTCGGGGAACACGAGCAACACGAAGTGGTCTACGGTTGGCTCTGGGCATTGGAAATGTGGCTTGGGAATGGTGTTCTGGGAGTACGAAGAACACGAAGTGGCCTACAGTTGGCTCCGGGCATGGGATTAGTGTTCTGGGAAGACGAAGAACACGAAGTGTCTTACAGTTGGTTCCGCGCATTGAAAATGTGGCTGGGGAATGGTGTTTTGGGAATGGATTCCTAAGGTTTCCCCAGAATTCCGAAGGCTTCCTAAGGATTCCTGGGGCTGCACTTTTGTCCGGATCTGTCCGGATCCTCTGTCCGGATCCCGCCCAGACCAAGATGCTCTCTTTTGTTCCTTGTAGAAACCTATCAGCAAAAGTTGTTAAGTAAAAAGGAGGAGAGCGGCGCAGCCGACTCCCCCGCCGAGACAGTCCAGGCCGAGTCGCCAGCAGTCGCTGCAGTCCCAGTTGCTGAACGCATTGTTCCGCAGCGAGCCCGACCGCAATCGCGCCTGCATTCGCGACCGCGACTCTCGCGCGGAGGGCAATCTTATCGCGCCGCTCCAAATGCGCCTGCGTCTGCTGGCGCAGCCGCCTCAGGCCATGAGACTGGAAGGGTCGACCCCGACAGAGTTCGATCGTGGGCAGACGAAACCAGGACTGAGGATTTCACACCCCACAGACCGGCTGCTACGCCGGGTGGCGGTTCCGCGCGCGATGGCTATGGCGCTGGGCCGGTCATGGATGGCATCTACGACGCGAGCGTGGACTACGAAGACAAGAGCGAGACTGGATATGTTCAATGATATTATGTACATTTTTCTAGACGTCAGCCAGCCACTGGCCACGGCAAAACGTGGCAATGGTTTAGTCTTGATGAGTGCACTGAGAATTTCCGTCGCACTTCTGGATCATCGAGAAATTTGCGAGCGCCCACGCCTCCGCCTGCGCCGAAGGCAAGTTCGTTGGAGGAGGGCCGGGGCAAGAGTGAGCAAACTGAATGGAGCCCAACTATTAACTGGAACTCAAGAAGAGAATGGCGCTGGGAGGACCATAGGGAGCCCAGAGGCCGTTGGAGAAGCTGACGACGAAGATGGATTTGGTTCTGCACGACACAGTCGTTGCTGGACCGTACTACAAACGGGTGCACTCGGTGTGCGTGGGCATTGAGACCTGGGCTGCGCATATTAGCTCAGGCGGGAACTGTCGGGCTTCTGCGGCCTTCCGCCCCCTGGCACCCACCGTTGAGCGGTGCAACTTTTCTTTTGGGGTTTGCTCCGGTGGTTGGCATATGTACATGCCAGGTGGGGGGGGTCGGGGCGGCTCTACGTATCGCGCCGCGGGGGGAGAACGCACCCCTCCGCGCCACCGGGTTCCTGCCCGTCTCACCCGTCCTGCTTGCTTCTCATGGGCTGCTTCCTTCTTTGCTTTGGACATTCTCTGCTCCTGCAGTTTATTTTTGTGGCTCAGAGATAGCGGAAAAGGAGCGCGCCCGCGCGCGGCCGCGCGCGTCGGCCGGCGGGCCGGCCTCCTCCCTTCAGTGTTATCTCTGTTGCATGCTTAACGGCATTATCCTTTCTTGCCCATGTCTTCCACGAAGCCCATTGACGATGGGACATCATCGGGACATCCTGCAGGGATACTGAATACTCAGGCTAAAGACTCCTTCCCGTTCCCCGCTTCCTCAACTTCTGCCCTTGGGCCTCCTCGTCCTCCCGCCTCTCCTCCACTCGCCGTCCGCCGTCCGCCATCCGTCGTCGTCGTCGCCGTCGTCGTCAAGAGGCAGCCCGCGGTCGTCGTGGCCGGCTACCGTCGGCTGCTGTTGTCGGCTGCTTTTGTCGTCGTCGTTGTCGTCGTCGGTGTCGCCTCGTCGTCGTCGTCGCCGTCGCCGTCGTCGTCGTCGTCGTCGTCGCCGTCGTCGTCGTCGTCGTCGTCGTCGTCGTCGCTGGCTGTCTTCGTCACGTCGCCGTATGACACTGGGACCGCACGCGGCCGCCGCCGCCGTCGCCCGACCAGCCCAGCGCCGCGGGCGCTGCGCCCCGGCCGGCAGCGGCGCCCAGCGGCGGCGCGGCGCAGGGCGGGGCCAAGGCCAAGGCCAAGGCCGTCGGCCATCCCCGCGCCCGGGCGCCTTCGATCGATCGATGGGCCGAGATCTAAGTTCTTAGGTCCTTTTCGGGCCCCCCGCAGAGGCCTCTGGAGCGGGGCCCTCCAGACGCTTCCAGGAGCCTCCAGGGATCTCTGGAGGCAGTCGTCGTCGGCGGCGGCAGCGTCGTCGGCGTCGGCGTCGCTGCTGTCGCCGCCGCCGTCGCCGCTGCCGCTGTTGTCGCCGTCGCCGCCGCTGCCCCTCGCGGGGCTCCACGCCCTTGGTCTGCTGTCAGGCTTTGAGGTATTTGCCGTCGGAATCGAATGTTTCACCTGTGTTCCTCGGCGGGAGGTTGCGGAAGACCAGCGGGTGCAGGCGGAATCATATGTTGATGTAAGTTTTTGTTTAACTTAGCCCTGCTCGGATTGGCAAGGCTTTCCTTCTCTCCAGCTCGCCCTGGTCAGTCCTGGTCCGATCGACTACCCTTTGCACTTTTCCTCCCCGCAGGCTGTGACCGCCGCGTACCTCTTGAAGGCCTTCGTGGCCTGATCGTGCCTTGTTCCCTCTTCCCCCCCTCCCGCGGCCGCCCCTGTTCGCCTTGTCCTATTCTGTCGTGTCAATTCGCTTCCTCGCGTCTCGTTTAGGCTCCGACCGCGCCGTGCGCTCGGCAGCGCCAGCGCGCGTTCGCCAGCGCCAGAGTAGCAGTAAGCAGTCTTCCAAGTCGTAGATCGTATCTCTTGCCGGTGTCGAGTCGTGGGGGGGGCAAGCAAGCAAGTCCTTCCTCCCCCTGCCCTTTCTCCCTGTCCTCCATCCCCTTCCCTTCGCTCCCCCATCCTCCACCTTCTTCCTGCCCCGCCATTTTAATTGTCGCCGTTGTCGTCGCCATCGCCCTCTGCTTTCCGCTGCGTCCCCCGTCCGCCGTCCGCCGCCGCCGCCGCCGCCGCCACCATTGTCGTCGTCGTCGTCGTCGTCGTCGTCGTCGTCGTCGTCGTCGTCGTCGTGGTCGTGCTTCGTTTTCGCCGAGCGTCGTCGTTGCCGTGCTTCGTCGTCGCTCCTCGCCGCCGTCCGCCGTCTCCAGCCCTCCAGCTCCTCGGAGGCGCTGTCCAGCGCGCCGCGCACCCGGGCGTTGGACCCGGAGTCCGCACCGCCGCAGGCCACGCTGGGCGAGGCGCCTTGGCCGCGGGCGCCACCGCCGCCAGCCGCCGCCTGCCGCCGCCAGCCGCCGCCTGCCGCCAAGCGGGGCCGCCGCCTCTTAGGGGGTTCACTTCCGCTTGCCGCCGCCGCCGACGCTGAGCGCAGGGGGTTCACTTCCGCCAGAAAGGGGGTGAGCCTTGCCTCGTCGGCGCATCTTCGACGCGCGGTGGTTGCCCGCGACGGGTGACGGTTTGGGGCTGTCGGCGGGGGTGATGCGCCACCGACGTTTAGAATGGACTTCGGAGTTGGTTCTTCGGAGCCCTGATGTGCACCCTCTGCAGCCGCAAGTACAGGTCGTCGTTCGTTTAGAGTAGTTCCCAACCATCCTGAGGTGTTGGGTCCTCTTTTTTCAGAGAGAGCGACCTGCGTCCTCACCATTCTCTTCGCCCTCCCTCCTCCCTCCTCCCACCCTTGCCTCTGCCCTCCACATGTCAACCATTTCGGCACACCTCCCACACGTTTCGTGGCCCCATAGGGAGCTCCACCGAAGACCCCAGTGGCAGGGTCCACATGCGGCGCCGCCACACAGTGCAGCGTATCGTGGCCCCATCGGGAACTCCACCAGAGGCCCCAGTAGCAGGGTCCACATGCGGCTCGGACCGAAGGCCCCAGTGGCAGGGTCCACATGCGGCTCTGACGCCCAGTACAGCGCGTTTCGCAGCCTCAGAAGGTCCAGTCCAGAAGCCTTGCGCCGGCCACAGCGCGTGAGCAATGGGTGAAACTGTGCTCGGAAGCGGATTCCTTCACCACGCCGCCCATGCCTTGACTGCCTGCTCCCACCTGCGAGCTGCACCGCCCTCTCGGCGGAAGTAGTCGGCAAGTCGCTCATGGGAGCCGGCAACGTTCTCGCAATTCAGACTGTCTCGTGCGGCCTCTTTCTCTTTTTCCCGCTTTTGAGAGCCAGACCGCCCAGCTCAAACACCGAGCTTCTGACTGGTCCTTGTCCGGTCTTCTGGCCACATGGCCACTGTGCAACATTTGTCTACGCTCGAGACTGCCGCTCAAAGGCACCTGTTGGCAAATATGCAGAACTGTACGATTCGACACTCGACTGATGTACGACGGGGGGACTCTGCAAATGCGTGTGAGACAATAGTTCTGGAAGCCGTCGAGCCGTCTTCGCTCGGCTTGGTTAAGGCAAACAGTGAGTTATATATATATATATATATGTATATATGCAGGTATGTATATATTCACACATATATACATATGTGTCTGCGTTTGGAAGCAACGCAAGCGTTGAACATGCATACATCTGTCTCCTACTCAGAGTCGAATGCGACCATATTCTTGCAAGCACCTTGAAGTCACTTCTGGCCGCCCCAATTTTCCGACTCAGCTCTACGCCTATGCGCTCGTCCACAGCAAGAGACGTCCCTAGATCAATCAATGACTGCTTGGCTGGAATGGGGATCTCGTTGCGTCCCGCAATATCTGCTGCAGTCCTCAATTTCATAAGTTCCAGCTTGCCCCAATTTATCTGTAGCTCATAGTGGCCCCCGCATTCCTCAATGCAGCGCATCAGCTCTTGAATGGGTCAGAATCTATGAGCAACGTGTCGTCCGCGAACACGAGCTCCCTCGCAAACCGATTTTCAGGTATCGGTCTGGTACGTCTCTGCAGCAGCGCGTGCGCGTCTGTGAGAAGCGTCGTCATCAAAATGGTGAACACAAAGGGGACAGCGGACAACCCTGGCATATGCCGTAGCTCTGCTGATGCACTTTGGACGTGGCCCCGAAGTCCCTCAGGACGAACTTGCGCTTGCTGTAAATCGATATGACGACGACCACGAAACCTTCTGGGCAGCCAAATCTCCGTAACGAGCCGGCAAGCGCGTCTGGCGAAACCGAATCAAATGCCTTGGCCCAATCGAGTGCCAGGAACAAGCGACTTGCAGCTCGCGTTGGCGATGTGTCATCCAACATCTGGCGGGCGAGGAACACTGCGTCTGCCGTGCCCCGCCTGGAGAGGAACCCGAATTGTGTTTGCCAGATGCGAAAGAGCTCGTTCTGTGGTCGCTTGGAGGTGGGGGGGTTTGAAACCGGACCCCCCCCCCTCCAGGGTCGTGGTCTCGTTTTCTCGGGCCCGGGTTCGTTTTCTCGTTTTCTCGTTTTCTCTGCCCCTGGGTCGTGGTTTTGTTTTCTCTGACCCTGGTTCGTTTTATCGTTTTCTCGTGTTCGTGGCCCCTGGGTCGTGGTCTCGTTTTCTCTGACCCTGGTTCGTTTTTGTATTCTCGGCCCCTTGATCGTGGTCCCGTTTTTTCGGACCCTGGTTCGGTTTCTCGTGTTCTCCGTTTCCCTGCCCCTGGATTGGTTTTGTTTTCTCGGGCCCTGGTTAGTTTTGTCGTTTTCTTGTTTTCTCTGCCCCTGGGTCGTGGTCTTGTTTTTCGGACCCTGGTTTGTTTTCTCGTTTTCTTGTTTTCTCTGCCCCTGGGTCGTGGTTCAGTTTTCTCGGACCCTGGTTTGTTTTCTCGTTTTCGCGTTTTCTCTGTCCCTGGGTCGTGGTTTCACTTTCCCGTGTGATTCCAGAAGGCTCGCTGCCCTTCTCACTCGTTCCCCGCCGCGCAGAGCGAGAGAAAACATTATCAGCGGTAATCTTCCACATCGCAGTGGTAGATGGGAGCGAGGCTCGCTATCCCGGCCCGCGGGGCCGTACATAACAACGACGGCGTCCGCGACACGTCGATATATATATATATATATATATATATATAGGAATCGAAGACCAGCGTCTTCCTGGTGATCTGCGTCACCCAGCTGATGCGCAGCACACACGCCAGCGTCATCGACGCCAGCGACTGCGCCTCCTACGTCTACTTTGCCTACCCTGCCAATTCCAAGACAGCGTCAGCGACGCCAGCGACTGCGCCTTCCACGCCTATTTCTCCAACGCCAGCGTCAGCGACGCCAGCGACTGCGCCTTCCACGCCTACTTCTCCAACGCCAGCGTCAGCGACGCCAGCGACTACGCCTTCAACGCCTACTTCTCCAACGCCAGCGTCAGCGACACCAGCGACTACGCCTTCAATGCCAGCTACTTCTCCTACTGCAGCGTCAGCGACGCCGCCAGCTACTTCTCTTCCTACGCCAGTGTCACGACGACTCCGTGCACGGAGGGAGAGCCAGGGTGACGGCTGACGGCCGTCTGGGCTATTGTGGGTCTCGGTGCACCAGGGGTGCGGCTGACGGCCGCCTGGGGTCTCGACGATCTCTCGCCGCCAGGGCTGCGGCTCATGGCCGACAACTCTGGTTGTCCCCGCGGGGGGCCATCGTTTCTGGATGGGCTGGTGGGGGAACCGAGGCCCGCAGGCTCGCGAGGCGGGTCGAAAGCCGACGCGTGGGAAGCCAGCGCCGGGCCGACCGCAGGCGCAACAGCAGCCGAACGGGCGAATCTAACAGGCGGGGGGCGGCGGTGGTTCGCCACAGGTGTCCTCGAAAGGTGCCATCGGTGCTGCTGCGCACCGGTGCACCTGTTAGCCAGCGAACATAGTCTGCCACGCTGGCGATGACGACCATCTTGCTCGTGTCGAGGGTTGACCGACGTGAGCAAGTAATCTGAATGTATTCTTGTCGGCGTTGCCCTGAAACGGGGCGGGCGCGCGCGGGCGGCCTTGAGCCAGGGGGGGTCACCCTAAAACGGGGCGGATTTTAGGCTGGCCCTTCCAGCCCTTGAGGTGTTTAGGGAGATACCACTTCAGGTGTTCTGGATGCCCGCCCGCATCGCCCACTCCACCTTCTCGTGGCACTCGTCGCCCTCGACGCTGGTGCGGCGCTCCTCTGGCAATGGTTAACTGCACTATCGGACGCTCCTCGGACTGCGCCGACGTACATGGCCTGGGACGAACGTCGGAGACCTGTCCACGCCGTGCAAGTGCTGCTAGAAGTCCTCGAAGCTGGAGTACTCGTCTGAGGGGCCACTCCGGATGTTTTGGATGCCCGTCCTCGTCGCCCACCCCGCCTTCTCGTAGCGCTCGTCGCCCTCGCCACTGGTGCGGCGCTCCTGTGTCACGCAGGCAACTGCTCTAACGGTCGCTCCTTGGCCTGCGCCGCAGCGCAGGCTCGGGGCAAGCGTCCAGGGGCTTGTCCGTTGCCTGCTGGTGCTGCTGGAAGCCCTCGAGGCTGGAGTTACTCAAACGTGGGAGATGCTACTCTGGGTGTTTTGATGCCCGTCCGCATCGCCCGCATCACCTCCTCGTGGCATTCCTCGCCCTGGGTTGAGGCCTGGCATCCCTGCAGACTGCCGCGGACCCTGCGGACGGCCAGATGTTCTTGTAACATTGCTACATGCAGCCAGGGTGCAGCTGCCGGCTGTGTAAAAATCTGGAGAAACAGGGTGCAGCGGGCGGCTGCCACGAGAACCGTAATCGCCAGAGCGCGCGGATCGATCGGGGCACCGTTTCAGGATGGGCAGGTGGGAAACGCGGGGCCACCAGGCGCGCGAGGCGGGGCGAAAGCCGTCGCGTGGGGGGGCCAGGGGTGCGGCTGATGGCCGTCTGTGCGAGTTCGCTTGCCATTGCCTGCTGCTGAGGGCTGCCGCTGCCGCCCCCGCCTCCGCCCAGCGCGCGGCCGCCCGGGCGCGCGGCGAAGTTTGGTTCCCTCCAGGCCTGACGGGCCCGGTGTCTCCAGGGGGGCTTCTTTCGGACAGCCAGGGCCGGTGGGGGGGGGCAGGGGCGCCGGGGGGCAGGGTCCCACGCCGCCAGGGTTGCGGCTGATGGCCGTCGATTCTGGTTGCCCCAGATGGATGCCAGGGTCGCGGCTGAGGCCGTCTGACCGCTCTGCATCGTTGCAACCGCTCCGCTCCCTTCTGGCCTGACGGGCCCTGTGTCTTCCCGCGAAGTCTGCTGGCCGTCAGGGGTGCCCGAAGGGCGTCGGGGCGCAAGGGTGCCTCCTTCAGACAATCAGAGTTGTGAGGAGCTCCGTGCCCTTCTGGCCTGGCGGGCCCTGTGTCCGCGTGTGGAAGGACACCGTTTTCGGGCGCCCTCTCTGCCGCCTTCCGAACTGCCGCCGCGATGCGCCGTCTGGGGTGGGCGTCGATCCGGGCCCCGCCCAACGCGCAGCCGTCTGGGCGCGCTGCGCCGTCCCGTTCCACGGGTAGGGCGGATGGCCATATGTTCTTGTAACAGTGCTACATGTAGCCAGGGGCGCAGCCGACGGCTGCCAAACCTTTTTGGAGAACCGGGGAGCAGCGGACGGCTGCCGCGAGAACCTTAGGCGCCGGAGCGCGCAGATCGATCGGGGCAAGAGTTGCGACTGTTCCGACGCGACCTCTTGGCTGCCTTCTGGCCCGAGGTCTGCTAGCCGCCAGGGGTGCCCGGACGGGCGTCAGGGAGCAAGGTGCCTCCTTCAGACAGCCAGAGTTGTGAGGAGTTCCGCGCCCTTCTGGCCTGGCGGGCCCTGTGTCTTCTTGCGAGGTCTGCTGGCCGCCAGGGGGGCCCGAAAGGGCGCCGGGGAGCAGACGTACTTCCATCGGACAGTCGGATTACTCAGGCGACCCACTCAGCCCTCTCTGGTCGCAGGCCACGCTGTCAATGTCGGCCGTTCTGCAGCTGGCCCTCGCCAGGCGATCCGCGCAGCAGTGGCGCTCCTGTGCGTTGCCGGCGCAGCTCTGTCGTGGCGGTTGCGCCGCCTAGGCAGCAGGGTGAACGCGGAGATCTCGCCGTGCTGCTGGCGCACGTGTTCGGTCTGGCCAGCGTCGTTGTCGGGGAAGAGCATGTTCGGGCCACCGTGCGCCAGCGGCTCCGGCGCCCGCGCCCAGGCGTCCTCGGGGGAGACGTCGCTGATGACGTAGTGCTCGGCGAGGACAGCTTTGCCCACCTTGAAACGACCGCCAACGGCAGACATCCAGGATCCCCCCTCGGTCGTCGCCAAGAGGAACGCGTCGATCCGCTCCAGGGTTGCAACATTGCCACCGTGGTCTGACCGGGCAATCGTCTGCCACGAGGCCGGCCGCTCGCGGCGAGCGACGCGGGCAGACGAAGCGCGTGATGCCGCCCGGCCCCCATAATCGTCGGATTCATCCCCGGGTCCGACAGGGTCGCCCGTGGCCTCGCAAGGCGCGGTGGCAACTGGGGCCGGGGCGCCTGGCGACGCCGTGCAGGCCGGGGCGGGCGGCGCGGTTGGCGGTCAGGCAGGGGCCGGGTCGCCTCTGACAGCTGGGGCAGAGGGGAACGCTGCGTTGTGACCTGCGGGGGCGAGCCCCTCTCGCTGGCGTTCGTCTTCAGGCCTGTGCCTGTCCACGCTCGCTGGCGCGCCCGCGCCTGTCGCCGCGAGGTTATCGTCCGATGTGGGAGTGCTGTGGGTCACACCGGGAGCGGGCGCGTTGTCGGGCGCCGCTTCGTTCGGGGCGGATGCCGCCTTCCCCGGTGAGGCCCGGGTTTCAAGAGGGAGGGGCGGCGGTTCGCTGTCCGCTCGGGCGGAATCACTGCCAGGGGAAAGAGGGCGAATGGGCGCGTAGGGGTTTTTGCCGACAAGCTGCTGGATGGCCTCGTCGCCCTGTCTCTGCCGAGCGGGTCCGTTGTTCCCCCGCGAGGAGGTTTCGAGCGCGCCAGGGGCGGCGGCGGGCGGGGCCACGGCAAGGTGTTGCTGGGTCTGGCCCTCGACCGGGTGCGACAACGTCTCCAGACTCTCCAGGTAGCGGGCTCCGTGTCTGCCGTCGGCCAAGGAGGAGGCCTCCGAGGCGGTGGCCGGAGCGTCTGCGCCGACCGCGAGGGCGCGCCCGTCTGTGGCCCGCCCGCCCTTCCAGGAGTCAGGCGGGCCCTCCAGTCGCGGATGCCCTGGGTCCAGGTCAGACGCACCTGCGTCCACGCAGCCGCCGCGAGACCTGTAGCAGCTGACGGCCGCTCCTGGATTTACGGCGCCCTGGCTCTCTTCCATGTGTGGTAGGACTAAGTTTTCGGGCGCCCTCTCTGCCGCCTTCCGAACTGCCGCCGCGATGCCGTCGTCACGGGTGGGCGTCGATCCAGGCGCGCCTTCGGCCTCCACCAAGACTCGGACCCAGGGGCGCTGATGGGGGTGGGGAGCTGTAGGAGTGTCCGTTCCAGCCTGTGGCGCGCTCGAAGGACTGCTGCGGCTAAGGGCTGCTTGTTCCGACGTGACCTCCTGGCTGCCTTCTGGCCCGGCGTGCCCATTTCCTCCTTGTGAGCCCGACGCCAGAACCGCTCCGGGCTCGAATTCTCTTCTAGAGGTCTGCTGGCCGCCAGGGGGGCCCGTGCGGGCTAGACGACCCTGGCCAGGGGGGGCAGGGGCGCCTCGTTCGCCGACGGACACAGGGCTGCGAGGGTGCAAGGGGGCCTCTTCTGGGCAGCCGGAGTCGAGAAGATGGCTCGGGCACTGGGATGCAAGAGTGCCTTGAGGTCTCGCAGGCTGGGCGTCGGGGATCAAGGGCACCTCCTTCTGACCCGTTCCGCTCCCTTCTGGCCCTACGGGCCCTGTGTTTTCTTTCGGGGTCTGCTGGCCGCCAGGGGTGCCCGGAAGGCCGCCGGGGGGCAAGGGTGCCTCCTTCTGACAGTCAGAGAGGGTGTCTTGAGCTCTCGCGGATCCCTCGTCACCGGGGGTTACGGCTGACGGCCGTCTGAGCTGTTGTGGGTCTCTGTTCGCCAGGGTTGCAGCTGGCGGCCGCGTGAGTTCTTGAAGATCTGTCTTCGCCTGTGTCTTCTTGCCAAGACTGCTGGCCGCCAGGGGTGCCCGGGTGGGCGTCAGGGGGCAAGGGTGCCTTCTTCTGACCCGTTCCGTTCCCTTCTGGCCTGACAGGCCCCGTGTCTTCTTGCGGGGTCTGCAGGCCGCCAGGGGTGCCCGGAAGGCCGCCATGGAGCAGGGGTGCCTCCTACTGACAGTCAGAGCTGCGAGGATGGAGGGCCGCACTTCCTGACTGACAACAGGTGACATCTTCCTGGCTGTAGTCAAGAGGCTGCTGCTGCTGCTGCGGCTGCTGCTGCTGTTGCTGCAGTTGGACCGTTGCTGCTGTCGCCAGGGGGCTGTTGCTAGGGGGCTGCGGGCTGCCCGCGTCAGCGGCCGCGGCGGCCGCGGAGGCCGCTGCGGCCGCGGCCGCAGAAGCGGCAGCGGCGCCGGCGGCCGCGGCAGCGGCGTTCGCGGCAGCCGGCCCCCAGGCCGCCGCGCGGGCCACGGCGGCCGCGGCCTCTGCCAAGCGGCCAGCCGCCGCGGCGGCGGCCGCGGTGGCGGGGGGCAGGCGGCCGGCGGGGGCGGCCCCGGCGGCCGAGGAGCGGCCCTTGGCGGCGGCAGCCGCCGACGCGGGGCTGCCCGCGGCCGCTGCCGCGGGCGGCGCAGGGCAGTGGCAGGGCGCGCAGGGCAAGGCGGCTCCAGCGGCGCCGACGGCGCCCGCGGCGCCTCCGGCTGCGGCGGCGCCGGCGGCCCCCGCGGCGCCCGCAGCGCCAGGGGCCCCGGCGGTGCCCGCGGCGCCCGCGGCGCTCACGGCGCCAGCGGCGCCCCGGGCAGCGGTGGCGCTGGCGGTGCGCGCGGCGCCCGCGGCGTAGGTGGCCCCAGCGGCGCCGGCGGTGCCCGCGGCGCCGCCGACAGCGGCGGAGCGGCGCCCGCGGCCAGCGGCGCCCGCCAGCGGCGCCGCGGCGCGCGGCGCCCGGCGCCCGCCCCGCTGGCGGCGGCGGCGCCAGCGGCGCGCTCGGCGCCCGCGGCGCCGGCGGCACCAGCGGCGCCGGCGGCGCCCGTGGCGCCTCCGGCAGCGGCGGCGCCCGAGGCGCCCGCAGCGCCGGCGGCGCCAGCGGCGCCCGCGGCTCCCGCGGCGCCCGCGGCGCCCGCGGCGCCAGCGGCGCCCAAGCGGCGCTGGACGGCCGCGCGCGCTGCCCGCGCCGCCGCGCCGCCGCGGTCTCCATCGCCCGGGCCCGAGCGCCGAACCTGGGCAGGGGCAGGCTCGAGCCGAGACGGCTTGAGCCAGAGTGGGCACGGTCGCTGGTGGGGTTATGCGACGCGTCTAGAATTTGAGACCATGCATGTTAACATTGAGCTTTTCGCTTGCGACATCTTCAGAACATGGGCAGGATCACGGCAGCCCAACAAGCAGGAGCACGGCATAATGCACGGGAGCACGGCAGAACACACAGCAACGTGGCAGAACACGCAGGAGCACGGCAGAACACGCAGGAGCACGGCATAATCCAAAGAACATTTAGGAGCGCGGCAGATCACACAGGAGCACGGCAGAACACACAGGAGCACGGCAGAGCACAGAAGAGCATGAGGACAATGGCAGGGCACACGTAATACACAGGAGCACGGCAGAACACGCAGGTGCACGGAAGAACACGCAGAACACACAGGAACACGGCAGAACGCACAGGATCACGGCAAAACACACAGGAGCATGGCAGAACGCATGGGCAGGAGGAGCACAGTAGAGCACGGCAGAACAAGGAGGAGCGCGGCATAACACAAATGAGCAAGGCAGAACATGCAGGAGCACGGCAGAACACACACAAAACACATAGGAGTACGGTAGAGCAAGCAGGAGCGCGGCAGACCACACAGGAACACGGCACTACAACAGGAACACGGCAGAACACACAGGTGCACGGCAGAGCTGACGGCAGAACACGCAGGAGCACGGCAAAACACATAGGAGCACGGCAGAACACGCAGGATCATGAGGAGCACGGCAGAACACACAGAGTACACATAAGCACGGCAAAACACACATGAACATGGCAAAACACAGGAGCGCAGCAAATCACACAACACGTAGGAACACGGAAGAACAAGCAGCAACACGGCAAAACACACAGGAGCACGGCAGAACACACAGCAACACCGCAGAACACATAGGAGCACGGCAGAGCAGGACCATGGCAGAATACACAGGAAAACGGCAGAACACACAGGAACACGGGTGAGCACGCAGGAGCACGGCAGAACAAACATAGGCACACAGGCACAGGCACAGGCACACGCACACGCACACACAGACACACACACACAGGCACACACACAGGCAACATACGTTCACGCAGACCGCAGGAGCACGGCAGAGCAGCACGGCATAACACAGCAGCGTTGCAGACCACCACGCACGGACACACATGCACATGTTCCACGCACGCACGCGCACGCGCAAACACAGGCACGCCACGACATATCTGCGCGGCAGAACAACAACAAACAAGTACTTCACATACCTAGTGGACAAAAGCGACGCTTCCCGTTATTGTCCAGTCGGGTTTTTCGGATTGTCTTCGCGGGTGTGATTTTGTTCCAACGTCATCGGTTAACCAGACCAGCCGCAAACGTATGTATGCCAGTTTTGCGCAGTTTATTCGACAAACTTTGCCAATTCGATCGCGCCATGAGTCTCCAGTCCTCCCAAGGTGGGCCTCCGTGGGAGGCGGGCCTGCAGAGGTGGGCGCGTGCCCGCGCGCGCGCGGAGGTGGCCAACTGGGCCTCCTTCGTGAGCCAGCGGAGGCGCGCCCGCGCGTGCGCGTGTCGGCCGATCGGGAGATGGAGCGAGGCATCTGCTGGTCGGGTGAGGTTGTACAAGTACTGGGGCTTTCGAGGCAGGTTTTCGGTGCCGGAGCCATGCGAAGGACTCAGAATGAAAAGCTGGCTCGGGGGGGATGCGTCAAGAGGTTTGCGGCCCCATGCTTCAAACAGGTCGAGCCGCGGGGTCTAGGGAACGTCGCCCCGTGGCTCCACTGCAGTCGCCTTTTCTGGGCGTCTTGGGCCGTCTTGGGCCATCTTGGGCCATCGTGGTGGCTTCTTGGGCGGAGTTGGAGGCATCTTGGACCCTCTTGGGCTGTCTTGGAGGTCATCTTGGACCATCTTGGGCGAACTTGCTGCCCTCATCGCCGAGCCTCGTTTTTGATTTCTGTGGATTCGGGATCCGGTGGAGGAAACGGACCTGGGTCTGGGCTCTCGGTTTCAAGATCAGGCTGCCAAAGTTGTGCAATGCTCGTGGCGGTCTCTGCATCCGTTCGCACAAGCATCAAATTGTACTCACGGGCAGAGCCGGCCTCAGGCAAGGTGTGGACCCAAGTCGCTCAGGGGTATCCGCGTCGGATGGCCTCGACTTTTCCCCGCTGCCATCATGAACAGCGTTCGGAGTCTACACTTGGTCCGCCTCCAGCAGTTGATAATGATCTAAACAGTTTTTGACGGCTATTTTGGCCAGAAGTCTTCCTGGGATTTGGGTCCCTTCCTCTTCCTCCGCTCCTGGTCGGTGGAGGTGTCCTCCTTACTGCTCCCTGTCTTCCTCCGCTGCCGACCGATCGTCGGCACGAGCTGGTCTGTAGTCGTGTTCACTTGCTTGGCCTGCGAACACAAAATCGATCTATGGCTTGGGTGGAGCTTTGGATGGTCGTTCTCCGACTTTTCACGCAGAAGCAAAATAAGAGCCGGCAAACACGTTCACGTTTTAGGGGCCAACGTGTGTATCTGCTCTATAGCCTCCCTCCCTTCCCTTCTTCTCCCTTCGCTCATGGTCGGTGGTGGTGTCCCCCTTCCTGCTCCCTTCCCTTCTCCGCTGCCGACCGATCCTCGGCACGAGCCAGTCCGTCGTCGCATGCAGTTGCCTGGCCAACGAACACAACATCGATCTTTGGCTTGAGTGCAGCGCTTGATGATAATGCTGATGATGATGATTCTGCTGATGAGGATGATGATGATGATTATGATGAGATGGATGCTGAGGATCATGATGAGGAGGATGATGATGAGGATGAGGATGATGATGTTGATGATGATGACGATTATGAATATTCTGCTGCTGCTGATGGTGATGATGATGAAGATGATGATAATGCTGCTGATGATCATGATGATGATGATGATGCTGGTAATGATGCTGCTGATGATGGTGACCATGATGCTGATGATGATGATGATCATGATGATGATGATGATGATGATGATGATGATGATGCTGATGCTGTCGTTGCTGATGATGATGTTGTTGATGATGATTATGATGATGATGATGTTGATGACGATGCTAATGATGATGATGATGCTGATGATGATGATGATGATGATGATGCTGATGCTGATGCTGCTGCTGCTGCTGCTGATGATGATGATATGATGATGATGATGATGATGATGATGATGATGATGATGATGATGATGATGATGATGATGATGATGATGATGATGATGATGATGATGATGATGATGATGATGATGATGATGATGATGATGATGATGATGATGATGATGATGATGATGATGATGATGATGATGATGATGGTGGTGGTGGTGATGATGATGGTGATGTGAGTGCGATTGGCACAATCTTGATCGCCGTCCCGCAACAGTTCCTTCGGGTCTCAAGTTTTTCCCAACCCTCCTTGGTTGGGTATTCGTTTTGAACAAAGCACTGCGGTCTCCAGTCCTCCTCCCGCCTCTCGCCTCTCGCTTTCCTCTTCTCTCCTCTTGTCTTGTGCGTACCTAGTGTGTGTGTGTGTGTGTGTGTGTGCATCCTGGCTGCGGTACCTCTTGTGTGTGCATCTTGCCAAGGGGCTGCGATCAGCGAAACTGTCGCCACTTTCGAGGGCTGCTGGGGAGGCCAGCAGAGTGGGTACCCGCCGCAGATTAGACCTCGCCATCCCTTGCGGGCTGCGATCTGTGAAACTGTCGCCACTTTCGAGGGCTGCTGGGGAGGCCAACAAAGTGGGTACGCGCCGCAGATTCAAATTAGACCTCGCCATCCTCGCCATCCCTGGGGGGCTGCGATCTGTGAAACGCGCCCGCGCCTCTGTAAAAGGGCAGAGAACGTGCTCTTTTCTAGCTCCGGTCCCCCTGCTGGTACCTCGTGCCTCTCTGTATCCATGCAGTCATTCCCGTGCACTCCACAAGAGGAAACAGATGCGGCCGTCGCTCGCCACAATAATTCAGACAGCCACGGGCTTGAACGTGGACGAACGTTTCGCGCTTTAGGCGCGACAGGATCGGGCCGATTATCAGCCCAGCTCGCCCACCAGGATGCAGAGGGAGAGCCCACCAGAGCTTGACCCCGAGAGCCTTCTGGGCGGATCGGCCCGGATCGGCCGGCCGCCCCCTGATAGGGCATCCGCGCCAGCGAATGACACAACATCTATCAGGAGGGGAAAAAACACACAGACACAATTAATCGTCGATTCCCTAGAGAATATGGGAAAATATGGGAAGTGGGGGGGAAGACAGGAACCCAAAAAATATGGGAAAATATGGGGGATATTCTTATTTGTGTGTATTTATTTGTGTGTCCTAATTTCCCTTCAGAATGACACAACATCTATAATTTCAGTATCACGCACGGCGGCCTGACTCAGGGAAGGCCCGCCCATGGCCAGAAACTTTTGCCGTGGCGCGGCCGCGCGCACAAACGCAGCTGCTAAAACCAAGGGCAGCAATCATGCATGCGCCAAGTCCATGTGCCACGGACCAGCTCTCTTCTTGCCCTTCCTGCTGCTTCCGCGGGCCAGCTCAGGGACGCGCTCGTCCCCCAGCGGGCGTGACAGATCAGACAGACGACAAGACAGACAGACAGGCAGACAGCACGGACCGGTAGGCCGACGACGGCAGACAGACACGCCCACACCGACCGCAGGCAACCGCGGCCCCTAGGATGGGCACCGCGCCTTGAGCACATGCTTTCCCCTTCTCGAGGCGCAACGAGGAAAAAGGCCCTAGAGGCCAGGTTCCAGCGGGGCACCTTCCCTCTGCTAGGTTTTAGCGGGGCCTCTTCACGCCCTCATGCCATATGCTGACGCGCGCGGCTCCCAGGAGCCTCTGAAAACCTTTTGGACCACCTCCTCCTGTTTTTGTTGTCTTCGTCGTCGTCGTGGACGTCGACGTCGTCATCGTCGCACCGCCGTCATTGTCGCCGTCGTCGCCGTCGACGTTGTCTTCGTCCTCGTCGTTTCCGTCGTCACCGTCGCCGCTGTCCACAACGTCTACAGCCTCGCCGTCGCCTCGGCCGCTGCTGCCATTGCCGACGCAGCAGCCGTCGCCGCCTGCCGCCGTCGTCTCCGCCGCCGCGCGGCGGAGGCCCGGCGCGGCGGAGGCCGTACCCCGCGCCGCTGGCGGCGGGTCGGCAGTGGAGCGGCCCAACGCGCCAGCGAAGCCGGCGGGGGGTCCCGCCCCGAAGGCGCGGCCTCGCGGCAACGTCGCCGTCGCAGCCGCCGCCGCCGTCGTCGGTCGTCGTCGTCATCGTCGTCGTCGTCGTGGTGCTGGTCGTCGTCGTCGTCCCTCAGATTTGTGCGCGCCTGCCCGCGCGCGCGTGCGTTTCAGCACGCGCTGGCGCACGCGCGCGCGCAATTACAATACATGTATGCTCACATTCACAGGGACATTTGTTGGGCTGGCGGGGCGACCACATGCAGACGCGGTTTATGTCCCCACAGTGAAGGATGCGAGGAGGGGCGCGCTGGGGGGGAGAAAGAGGGGGAGCGGCGAGCCCCGCAGACGCCGTGCTCGGCCCACGAGTGGCTGGTTGCAGAATGACCTCGTGGTGGCGCGCACTTTTGGTCCCAGTCGTGGTGGCCACACTGGTGCCACTGAATGCGCTGATGCAGCCGCGCGTGGCGCTCGTGCTGCAACACTCACTGGTGGTGCTCCCAGTCGTGACGCCCGCGGTCGTCGCCATGACGCCGATGCAGATGTAATGGTAGACCATGGAAGCCAGGGCACTATAGAAGAGGCCACGCCGTCATGCCCTGACTCCCCCCTCGAGGCACGTGTGGCCTGCGGCCATCGGAGCGAAATCCATGAAGGAAGTGGTCGTATCTGCCGACAACGTGGTAGGCTCACTTGGATGCGTTGGTGCGGTTGCAAGTGTTGCGGCTAGTTGTGTGGTTGCTGCATCGAGTGGTGCTGCTGGTCCTGGTCGTGGTGGTTGCCGTGGTGCTGCTGGTGGCACTGGTACCGCTGTGCGCGTTGCTGCTGCCCTGGTCGTCTGCCAGCCCCGTCGTGCCGTTCAGTGGCGCACCCTTGAGTCACGTTGTGCTGCGCAGCGTCGCGCTGCCAGTGAATGTCGCGCCGGCTGGCTTTGCTGTGGAGGTGCCCATCACTCTGCCCAGCGTGCGCTGCACGGCAGCCCTGTCGCGCAACCAGGAGCGCCAAGGCTGCGGCACGCGAGTGCGGGTGCCCTGGTGTGCCTCGCGCTGCCGTTCGCGGGAGCGGCGCCTCCCACAGGGCGGCGACCTCGCCGTTTCGCCGGTCTGCAGCCCGAAGCTGCTGGGCGCGTTGGACCCGGTCCGTGGCCACAGCGCCGGCGCCCTGATTGAGCCTGTGGCGGACCGCCTGGAAATCGAGTGTCCAACCCTCCTCATCGAGAGGCCGAAACCCAGCCTCCATGTGGACGTGGCCGGCCCCGTCACGCACCGCAGGGAGGTGGTCGCCGAAGATGCGCGCGCGGCGCGATGGCACATACAATGCTCGAGAGAGGCCGAGGCCAGCCCGGCAGCCGGCAGCCTCCGCCACTTGAGCACCTGGCCCAGATGGGAGGGCCACAACCACGGTCGCGAGGCGGCCTGGGGGCCCGCCTGCAGAGGTCGTGGCACCAGAGGGCGGCGCCCGCGCACGAGACATCGCCGTCCTGGCCCTCGGCTTGCTGTGAACCGCCGTCGAATGATGAGCTCCAGTGGGCACAAGGCGTCCCCCCCGTCCGTCGACGGAGAATCGGGGACAGTGATCTCCGCATCCGCGCTCAGATCGCTCCCGGCCGTCAGCTCTGCAGGGAAGCTGCGGCGGTGCGGGCAACGGTGGACTCGCCAGGCTGCGGATGCCACTGCTGGGACCTCCCTCCTAGGACGCGGTCGCCAGCCCGAGCTGGCCAGCAGTGTGACCACCGCGAGCAGGGTTCCCGCGAGTGAAGGCCAGCATGGCACAGGATGGCGGCGCATGACGTGGCCGCCGCGCTCACAGAGACCGTGCATCGTAGGGCGCGCGGAGGCCCATGCGCCGGCCGAAGCTTGCGCCTGGGCGGTGCGAAGGGGGCATTCTGGATCTGGCGAGCCGCATGCGTCCCCGCCCAGGGCGGACAGCCCTGGACCGGGATAGACTTCATCCGAGGGCCGATCGTCCACACCTGCCTGGCGAAAGCTCGCACCCGCCGGCCAGCTGCCGTGTCTGTAGTACCAGAGTTTTCCAATTGACCCATTAGTTTTGGAACGCGACGCAACCTCGTCGTCTCTGACGCCGATGGCGGCGCAAAAGCGAATTCGCGTTCAGCAGTAGCGTGGTGAATTAAAACTGTGGTGCGACGTGGGCAATGCGAAACCACAGCGGCTGTAATGATCGCAGGGGTATTTAATGCGAGACCTATTTCCCCGTTTTCTGCTGAACCTCTGGCTTTGGAGGAGGCGGCGCTGGCCGTGGCGAAGATTATTCGGAATTGTAATTTGTAGCAGCAGTATTATCTTTGTCAGTTCTCTCAGTATTGTTGGTCGCACAGCTCTGTGTTTCAATCGTGGCAGGTTTAACCGACCATTCTAGGTTTAGCGAAATGAAGAAAATTGTCGTCATCGCGTCGTCGTCGTCGTGGCCGCCGCTCCCGCCGCCGCCGCCGCCGCCGCCGCCTCCGCCGCCGCTGCCGCCGCCGCCGTCGTCGTCGTCGTCGTCGTCGTCGTCGTCGTCGTCGTCGTCGTCGTCGTCGTCGTCGTCGTCGTTGTCGTTGTCGCTGTCTTTTTCTCCGTCAGCGTCTTTGCCGTCGTTGTCGTCGACGTCGCCGCCGTCGGTGCCCCTCTCCGGCCAGGCTCCATCTCTGGAGGAGGCCCGCGCGGCAATCGCCAGGCAGCGCGCCGCCGCGGCGGCTGCCGCGGCCAGGTTCGCCAAGGCGGGCGGGGGCAAGCCAGGCAGAGGCGGGGCCGCCGCGCGCCGGCCGCGGCCGCAATCGGAACCCGCTTGGGACCCTATCCTCCCCCCCTTTCCCCCCGTATCCGCTCTGGCTCAGGCGATTGCACGGCCTGGCTCGCCCCCGCCTTCGGTGCATCCGTGGCATGGCGAGGCCTAGATGGGTTATTCGCGCAGGCGCCGCGGCACACCTTTGTGGCAGTGGCCCGTCCGGCCATCTTGGCCACGCTTTTCGCATGGGCCGAGCGGCCAGCACCGCCCTCCGCGGACTTGGGCACCGGGGGTACCTTACCGAGCGAGGCGAAGGCGGAGCGAATGCGGCATGATAGGATTGGCCCTTCCTCAGCGGATGGCGGGGGTGCGCCGGCGGCTGTTGCCGCGAGCCTTGCGGTAATCGCGCGGGGTGTTGCTGGCCCCGACGCCGACATGGAGTCGATCGGCGACGAGTGGGCTGACGCGCCCGCCGCGGCGGCGCCTCTGGCGCGGCCTGTGGCCTTGACGAGGCGGCCCTGACCCTCCCCTTCATGGGTCCTTGTTTTGGGGTTCCAGAGCTTGCAGGGGCTCGGGCCCTGGAGTCCCTTGCGGCATCCGCGGCGGCGGCTGCTGGCGTGGCGCCGTCGGAGGCCAATGAGCGCGCGGGCCTCATCGTGCGATTCCTCGCGATGCGTCGGCGCCGAACTCTTCGGCGAACTGTCGGTCGGCGCGTTGCGTGCGCTCGCCGCGGCGCCCACGGAGAAGGTCAGTGCCTGCGCAAGGAGGTGGAAACAGCGGGGGTTGGCGGAGATACTACCCAGGAGGCCGCCCGCCATCTTGGAGGGCGCTGGTGCAAGGATGGCCATTTCGCAGCCATGTCGGCTAAACATGCTTTTGTACTTTGAACAGAAAACTGACCAATGGTCCTCGCAGCTTCTCAATGTCTTTTCAATGGAATCGCACTCTGCAGCCAGCGCTGCAGGTAGAGCCCCTTCTCGCCGCTCCTTGTTCTCGTCCTTTGGAATGGTGACGTCTCCGTAGAAGCGGCACTGCAAGTCTTGCATCCATCAAAAGGCGGGCAAGCCGTTCCTCAAGTCCAGTCGCTTCGCGTAACTCCACCAGCCCATCCAGAAACGATGCTCAGACGAGTTGCCCTGATCAGGGATGTGGAGGAGACTGCAGTGGAGTCAGGGGCTGGCTAAGACGTCGTTCCCCAATAAGGGGGATGGAGGAGGAATCGGAGGAGGGGCAGGAACATGAGAGGAGGAGGGTTAGGGGAAGGGGGAGGGGGAGGAGAGAGGAGGAATGATGAGGACAAAGGCGGATGATGATGATGATGATGATGATGATGATGATGATGATGATGATGATGATGATGATGATGCTGGTGATGATGATGCTGATGCTGATGATATTGACGACGATGATGATGATGCTGCTGATGGTGTTGATGCTGATCATCATGATCATGCTGATGCTGCTGATGATGATGCTGATGCTGATGATGACGAACATAATGAAGATGATGATGCTTATGAGGGTGATGCTGATGGTGATGATGATGCTGATGATGACGACGATGATGTTGATGATGAGGATGCTAATGATGATGCTGATGCTGATGCTGATGATGATGATGATGATGATGATGATGGTGATGATGATGATGATGATGATGATGATGCCGATGCTGCTGATGGTGATGAGGATGAGGATGAGGATGAGGATGCTGATGCTGCTGATGAGGATGATGATGATGATAATGGTGATGGTGAGGGGTAGGAGGAGGACGAGGATAAGGATGAGGATGAGGATGAGGATGAGGATGAGGTTGCTGATGCTGATGATGATGCTGATGATGATGGTGATGCTGCAGATGCTAATGATCATGATGATGGTGATGCTCATGACATGATGATGATGCTGTTGATGTTGATGTTGATGATGCTGATGATGATGATGATGATGACGGTCATGATGATGATGATGATGATGATGATGATGATGATGATGATGATGATGATGATGATGACGAGGATGCTGCTGCTGCTGCTGATTATGATGATGAGGATTATGATGATGATGCTGATGCTGCTGATGATGATGATGACGATGATGATGACGATGATGATGATGATGATGATGATGATGATGATGATGATGATGTTGATGATGATGATTACGATGATGATGATGATGATGATGATGATGATGATGATGATGATGATGATGATGATGATGATGATGATGATGATGATTCTCTGTGGCGAATCCAGCGTTCCGAATCCGAATCTCTGGTCGGCTCGCGAGGGGCCGCTGCGGTGCAGTTGAGAGCCCATGCCTGCATAGCAGCTCGAGCCTAAACGCGTACGGTTAAAATGCGAAGCGCGTGACCCAACAGCGATGTTAACAAATCGTCCCCCCCATCTCTCTGCTACCTGCTTCATCCATGCTTGGCTGCTTCACGCTCGGGTGCGTCACTCTCGGGTGCCTCGCAGAAATGATGAGCCCATTTAATGACTGGGAGCTGCTCGCTCAGTCTCAAGGGCAGCAAAGGTTATATCCGGAAATGCGGTGGCATCGAGGGCCCCCCAGCGACGCTGGCTCCCGGGCATGCCGCGCATGCTGATCCGGACCCTTGAAAACTGGGCCAGAGGCGCTCGACCAGGTGGTGAAGGAGAGCGGACAGGCAGACTTCATTCCTTGCGACTGTTATGCTGTCTATTGGATGTGCTGGAACCCCCCAGGATTTCAGTCAACTGCCTGCTCCGCTCAAAACTCACATACCAGCTACTGTGCCCAAGGCGAGGGATGCGGCGCGCCCCAGCCATCCGGCAGGTCCAGACTTGGCTAAAGTCAGGCTGTTTCCGGCGGCCTGGGTGGCGGCCGACGTCCCCCATTTCGCTGCAAACGCACCGGCAGCGGAGCTGAATGCCTGAGCTCCCGCACGCTTCACACTCCTGGTGGGCCATGTACACACCTGTGTAAAAAGCAATCGTAAGCAGCACAAGTACGGGGCACGGAGGAATACGGATGGGGTAGAAGACAATAGCACACATGAATGATGGCACGCAGCGCAGCTTCCGCGCCGTATCCCAAAGGAGCTGAATGCGTTCCTTCTTAGGGCGCGGGATGCTGGCATCACGATTGCGCTTCTTCAGGAACTTGTCTACCCCTTTGACGACGTCAGGCTTGCTCGTCCAGACGGCCTCAAGGCCCTCGGTGAGCTCCTTGAGCGTGCCGTTCTTGAGAGACTTTTTGTCGCTCATTTCAGGAGCGAAAAAAGGACGTACATGTACATGAATCCACGCTGGTTTCGAGAGTACGCATTGCGCAAATGGTCGTATAACGCGGCAGGTCTCGCGGATCGAGGGGCCGTGTTCATGTACATAGCTGGGCGCGTACGTCCTTTGTGGGCTCCCTATCATTGCCAACTCCAGCAGAGCGATCTGGGTGGGATTCAACACCTGATTCTCTTCGACTGCAGGCGGAGGCGGGGTCTGCACCGCGGGCGGGGGCGGCTGCGCTCCCGGGCGCCCCCCGGTCCGGGGACGACGTTCTGAGCTGCTGCCGCCACGGCCGAGGAACGTTGGGGCGCAGTCGCGTCCGCAATGAGCTTGCCTCGGCGGGCATACACCTTAGGCGATGCTTAAGAAAACCTAAGTTTTCGGCCAGAGTCTTGATTATTCTTAACTTGTCAATGTAAATCCCAAGATTTTGATAGAAGTTCTGGGTTTTTATTCCAGTTCTGAGACTCTGAATTTCTTAACCCATGATTTCTTAAGCATTTCGCAGGGTGTACTCCTCATCTCGCTCCTTCTGTGCCGAATACTTCAGATACGTGCGAAAGCGCTTCGAGTGACGGGCCAGGTGCTTCTCGGTCACTTTCACATTCTTCTCAGTATCGCTGGAGGACGCGGGGCTGGAGGCCTTGGCATGCTTCTTGGACTTTTTGGAGCCGTGCTTGCGGCTGTCCTGCCGCTTGTCCACGCGCTCCTCGGGGCCAGGGTCACGGAACACATCAAGCAACAGGGCCCCCAAAGAGGTAGCATAAAACTTGAGTTCTGATGTGCCCAGAGGCTTCTCCGGGAACTTGTTCCCCGAGGCCCGAAAAGGATTGCAGCAACGGTTTTTCCCGTGGTCCCCGAGCTCTCCTGAGCAGCATGCCGATCAAACTGATGCGAGTGCGAGTCGTGACGTTTGCTGCCTCCCGGGGCCCACATGGCTCTCAAAATGGACCGATGGAACGCGCCGAATGCTGCAATGACCTGATGCTGCGCCGAGCCAAAACCACTGCTGCGGAAGGCGGGACGCTATGGATTAAAGCTTTGACGAACGATAGGGTGTAGGACAAGCGCATTATTTCCAAGAGAAACGCAAAAACTATGAAACTCTTCAGGGCTGGCGCGACCTCCAGCGCAGCAGCTCGCACGAACCGCCCTATCGACATGGGCCGGAGCCTTTTGAAGGAGGTCGGAGGCCGGCCCATCCAGAGGAGGAGATTGGACTTCTGACGGGGGTTGTCCGTCAGCACCCACCCCCTGTTCTCGGGCGAAGAGAATTATGCACATGCACCGATCCTGGCAAGGCCCATCTTTGACCCAGGATCGGTGCATATGCCTTCCTGGCCAAGGTAGGAGGGCGTATGCACCGATCCTGGCCTCAGGATGGGCCTGGCCAGAATCGGTGCATGTGCATAGTTCTTTTTCCTCTATGTTCGGATTCTTCAATGTCCATGAAAATGCGCTGTGCCAGACATGAAATTCGATGTCAATCCACTCAAAGACCCGGAGCCCTCGCGCGCCGTCGCTGGCGTGCACGACGCTCAACTTTTCAGCGTGCGCCTGGCCGAAGAGCGCGCCGAGGCAGCTTGGGCAATAGCAGAATGAGAAAGCCAAAAGATCATCGTCGTACCGGCACCAAAATATCCGCTCGAGGACCGCATCTTTTCCAGACATCGGGAAACCTGGGATCTGCCTGGAACCTTCCAGGACAAGCGCCTCCTCGTAACCTGACGCGACAGACGCCGCTGCTGAGCTGAGGACGCCGCCGATCGCTAAGCCGTGCTGCTTAATCACGAGTGTGCTCAGACATGCAAAACTCAAAACAGTGGCCGCCTGGAGACAAGCACCGAGAAGGGTGAGGGAGAAGGCCCACCATCCTCGAGACCAAGCGTGGTCCCGAGGAATTCTGAACGCAAATGTTTTCGATTTGTGGATCACGATGGACGTGGATCCAGTTTTTTCCTGGTACCGCGTGGCTGCGTGCATCCAGGCAGGCAGCACTCGTTCTGCCGCACATGCCTCGAATGCTTGGTCCACGTCTGCTGAAAATACGCTGAGTCCAACTACGGGCTGGGAGCATCTAGCGCAGCATACTGTGGGGCTCGCCTTCAACTGGGCCGAGCCTCCTTTGATGCTGGGGATCGCATCGGCCATGCTGAATACTTCGCACGATAAGCCCACGACCTGCACAACAGCCCGTACACCCCGCGCAACCGCGCGCCAGGCGCGCGCAAACGGAACCTGGCTCGCATCCACGAGGCGTCGAAGGCAGCTGTGCCCTGCCATTGCGCAGGTCCGGATGCCCTCATCAGAGAAACACTTGCTTTTGACGAATGCGAAAATCTCAGGAGGTGTCGTGCCCTGGCTCCTAATTAGTGGTTGCTCGGCCCAGCAGCCATGGTGGCAGGCGTGCGTATGCGCGAGCGTACCCCCGAGCCAAGACATCCTTCTTGCGAAAGTCTGGCGCCACGGTCCACATCGGATCCACGTTGATCGCGCTCACCAGATGAGCGAACAACTCGTCCACAGCGACGGACCGCACTTTTTGCGAGTCTCTGTCATCCGGAAGAAAGGCGTCGGAACTCGAAAGGACGCGAGCGAATTCGCATTCTTGCGCGTGCCATGCAGGAGGGCATGGAGGCACGCACTGCCGCGCGGATCCACCATGCAAATGTGACGCTAGCGAACGCCGCACGCGAGGATGGAGACGATGAAAACACGTCCAATCCTTCCATGTTCGAACCAGCTGGCGGCGGTCATGCCCTTGTTTTGGCCACATGCGAAGGCGCCAAGGCGCCCCGTGTGCCTGAAGGCAGGGCATGCTGGCCGCAGCTCCGATCTCAGCGTGGGATCTGGCAAGAAGGCGTTCCGGATCGAAAGCCTGCAACTTACGTTTGCCATTGATGCGATCAAACCACACCTTGGCGCGCGCAGGCTGAATCCGAATGCGCTCCTGGATCCAAAGCCGTGCGGGGAACGCGCAAACCTGATACAGTGCTTCTCTCACTAACTTGCGTAACAACCCGAGTCGGTGCATCAAGGCAGGATGCACTAGCAATGGTTTTACACGAAGCCGGGGCAAATCGAACTTCCGCAGGGTCCGCTCCAACGTCGCGCGAGCCCTGGCTTGCGGTGCAGCTCCCTGCAGCGCCTCCGACAACGAGCTGGCCAGGCCGTGCAGAAGATGAGATGCTTTACCCTGCCCCCATCCTGGGGGAAGGTCCAGGCTGCCAGCGGTGCGTGCGCAAAGCGAGGCACACAGAAACTTGCATTCAGGAGTATACAATGATATAGGCCCGTGCTGGCCTGCAAGAGCGAGGCGAGACTGCTGATGGAACCTATACACTTGAGAAAATGGGCCTCTCTGGCGAGAGATGGGGGACGACGACGACGGTGGAGAGGGAGGTGGAGGGGAGGTCCGCTTCTCCAAACGCTGGTCAAAGTCCAGCTGTGCCCAAACTGACGCCGTCAGATCATGTTGGC
>CAUYUJ010019682.1:142500-147500 GCA_963575745.1 Prorocentrum cordatum
TGCTGTGTGCCAAGGAACGTCGTGTTTGGAGGATCCGCTTGGCTCTTCAGTATTATCCTGGGCTCCCTAGGCTCTTTGGTGAAGACTTGGAGGTCCTCGCAGGACAATGCGCGCACGTGTTTCTGATGCGCCGTGAGTTTTTCTGTTGCGTCAACGCTGCGTGCACATTCATAACTAGACATCGCCACGAGAAAGTGCCTGTGTGGGACGTTGTCCGACAGGAGCTCCGCTGGGCCGCCCGACTCGTCCGTTTCTGCGGGAGAGACCCGTCGGCTCCCGTCTGTCCCGCGGCGGCGTCGAGCGACGCGTCGGAGCGGGGGCGCGGGGTCACTGTCTTCGAGGAGACCGAGAGCGACATCATCGGATAGGTGTCGTTGTCGGATAGGTGGATAGGTGGCGTTGTCCGGAGATCGGCATAGGAGATAGGTGGATTTTGGGCATCAGCGGCATCGGTACACTCTGGTGCCCCCACGGGGGGCTCTGGCCTTGGAGAGGGCTCCTCCTCCTCCTCCTCGGGAACCACCCGCGGGAGAAGCCCGCGCAGGGCCGCAGAAGGCAAGGGGGGTCGAGGCACGCCGCACGGCGCACCGCCGCCCTATAGCGCAGCCCGAGCTGGTCGCCGCTTTGGGCGGCAAGGCGGACGGGGCCCTCTGCGAGGTGACGGGGCGCCGTTGGTCTCCGAGAGGCTCGTGGAGGGCAAGTGGACTGTGGTGTGCTCCCGTCCTCGGAAGCGCTCAGAGGGCATGCCCATCCTTGAGAGTCGATCATCTCTCAGGGGCCTCCGTTATCAGCTTCGAAGCGCACGATGGTGGGGCCGGAGGCTTAACTTCCTGTTCGATTCAATGTCCGCCGCCTTGGCACTATCTAAGGGTCGGAGGTCGGCGCCCAGCATGCTGGAGGCCGTGCGCGGGTGTGCGGCCGTCCTGCTGATGTCCGGGTGCGTGGCCGTCGCGCGCTGGGTTCCCCGCGAGCTCAAGTCTGCGGGCGCTCCGTCGAGGCGAGGGCTCGCGGGGGGCTCTGGCTGGGAGCGGCCGCGTGGCGCCCGTGCCGGCTCGGCCGTCTCCGTCAGCCTCGGCGACAGAGCAGGGGCGGGCAGCCAGTGCAGGCCTTCCCTCGTCGCGGTGCAGGGCGCTGCCCCCGCGGGCGTTGGCGCCAGCGCTGCCGCTGGCGACGACGCGGGCGCGGGGCCGGGCGCAGGCGGCGATCGCTGTCCAGGCCCCTGCGCTCGGCAGGCGTTCCGAGGATGGCGTCTCGGGGCGCCGAGCCAGTCGTGCCGGCCGACTCCGTGCGAGGTGAAATGCTTGGCCGCGCATGGCCTCGAGCAGAAGTGTCTGTGAAGGAAGGCGGCCGCAGCCGAGGCGTGCTGGGGGTTCTCCGAGCGCCCCCAGCTGCCCGACCCAGGCGCGCGCGAGGCCGCGTTCAGATGCGGCGCCCCGATTGGCGGCATCCTGATGGGGCGCTCGCCTTCATGATGGCAAACAACACGTCAGTGACATTCGCAGTGGAGATTTTCTCCGGCAGCGGACGCATCTCTCAGGCGTAGCGCCAGATTGTGGGAGTGCCCATCATCGAGTTCGACGTCAAGAACGGCGGCCAGCACGATGCTACGCTCCCACATGTTCAGAAGCGCAGTCGTGGTTGGATCTTGGGTGGGTCTGTTACAAGTGTCTGGCTCGGCACTCCGTGCGCGAGCTTATCGCGAGCCCGTGGCGGGGCCAACGGGCCTCCTCGCCTGCGTGGCGACCGCGCGCCTCTGGGATTGTCCAACCTCGAAGATGCCGATCAGCGCAAGGTGGGCATCGGGAACATTCTCCTTCGATTTTCATGCCCTGTGCTCCGACTGTGCTCTCGGCAGGCGACGCCTGCCGGCCTGTGGGGCCCAGCCGCCAGCCGCCCGTGGATCTGTCTCCCGCTGTTGCACATCTTGGCACTGAAGGCGGCGGCGACGTGCAGGATTGATTCCCGCGTGTTCAATCGTCCCTGGAGAAAGAGAACCCAGTTCATTGGTTTCCATTTTGGTCTCTCAGCCTGCAAGAGAAAGTGCCGGGGCAGAGGTATTTGTTCGAGGACCAACCAGCCGCGCGTTGAACTGGCAGGCAAGATTAACGGAGTGCTTCGTGCTCGTCTCGCTGAGCCTTACCCGCCTCTCCTGTGTAAGTTTTTGGCGCAGTGTTTCAAAAGCGCCCTGGCCGCTCGGTCTCTTGCAGGTTGTAGCAGCGTGCGTTGAGAGCCCCTACCTCCAGTCAAAATGTCGGCGGTGGGGGAATTCATGCGTCTCTAAGACCAGTCTCTCGAGTCGGTCGCTTGAGTCTCTGGATGCCTGCGCGAGCGGGGCAGTGCAGCCACCGCGACAAGTCGCAACTGGCCGTTAGTGAACAAGGGGGCCTGGAGTTTGAGATGACCCGTATCGTCTTAGCTGCGCGCGCATGAGTCGCGATCGGCCGCCAGGAGTCAGGGCGCAGGTCTTCGCCGTTGATGCATCCCTGCCTCTTCCCTGTTTCAAGGTGGGAATTCACGTGTCTCTAGGATTGGCTTTTAATCGTCAGTTGTTTGAATCTCTGGGCTCCTGCGTGAGCAGGGCAGTTCAGTCACCGCGACGAGTCGCATCTGGCCGTTAGTAATCAAAGGAGCTCGGAGTTATATATGTATATTCCCGCATGCAACGCTGCATGGCCATTCCTTTTTCCCAGTGAAGCGTGACAAGCGCGCCGTCTTCCGTCCCAGAGCTAGTCTGGCTCGACAGCAGAGGGCCCCTGGCCGCGAGCCAGGAAGGCCTTTCCCCTCGCCGCGCCTCGGGGCGCCCTGCTGCCCGAGGTGCGAGGGGGGGCCGTCCGCCGCGGCATCGCGCGGCGTCGCCGCGCGCCGGGGCATCGGCCGCGATGCGAGTGGCGACGAACAGTGCATCTTGCTCTGGCTGGGGGCGCGCGTCTCGCTGGGGCCAGAGCTGTTCGCGAGGGGGAGGGGGGGGGGCTCCAGCTCAGCAGCGACGCCTGCTGGGACTGGTGGGCGTCGCGCGTTGGGGCGCCTGGCGCGATCGGGGAGCCGTTCCTCCTGCGCATCTGCAGGGGCTCGCACTGCGGCGCCCAGCCACCTCGCGGGCGCGGGGGGTCGGCGCGCGCGACGGAGGCCGCGCGCCTGGATCGCGAGGAGGTCGAGGCGGCCTTCGACGAGTGCCTGGCGCTGAATGCGGAGGCGGTCTGGCCCGAGCACCTCCTCCGACCGCGGGCGCGCGGCGGCGAGCGCTCCCTTGCGCTCCGCCGTGCGAGTCGCCCGAAGGCTCGGGTGGCGCCGCCTGCTGGGCCCTGCGACGAGCTGATGGGCCAGGGCGCCCTGGCCGATGCGGAGGGGCCCCGTCGGACCAGCGCGCGCGCGCGCCAGGAGGCCCTGCGGCGCGTGCTGGCGGGGTCGAAGGGGCGCTTCGCCGAGGCGGCGGAGTCCGCGGGGCGCGGTGCAGAGGGCGCAGCTGCAGACGCTCCCGCCGCGGCCGTCAAGCCGCTGAAGCGCGGCCTCGCGGACGTCCTGTCCGAGAGGGCGGCGAAGGCGGCGAAGGCGGCTGCGCCCGCGGGCGCTCGGGGGGGCGCCCCCCCCGTGCGCTGCGCCGAGAGCGAGGCGAGCAGCAGCGTGCAGGAGCTCGCGTCGGCGCTGTTCGCAGTCCTGAAGTTGTCGACCTCGCAGGCGGCGGGCAGCGCAGAGGGCTCCGCGGGCGGGGGCCCGCTCTCGGGCGCGGGCGCCTCGGGCCCGCCGCGCGGGCTGGCGACGAAGCGAGCCCGCTGCAGGAAGCTGGCGGCGGAGTCGCAAGGCCGGCTGTCGGAGCTCACCCTGGGCGAGATGGCGTCGTTCCTCGGCGGCCTCGAGGGGGGCGCGTCTGTCCATCCGACGTCGCCGATCGCGCCGCGGCACTTGCTCGCGGTCTACCTGCCGCAGAACACAGCGCAGCGGATCGGCGCCGCGACCTGCCGCGAGATGCGGGCGCTGTCGGAGGCGATCGACTGCCTGCTCCAGGGCAAGACGCCGCAGGCCCTGGACCTGTTGGCGCAGCGCTTGAAGGCGGTCCAGGTCGCGGTCGGCGACGGCCGCTGGGGCGCGGCGAAGTGGCTCGATCTGACCCCCGCCCGCGACCAGCCGGCGACGCTCAGGAACGAGGAGGAGGAGGGGAGGATCCGCAGCATAGAGCCGGGCGAGCTGAGGCTGGAGGAGCTCTCGGCGAAGCTGCGGAAGCCGGGCTAGGGGTCTGGCCGGGAGGGGGCGCGCACGCCGCTGGCGCCTTTTCCTGCAGGCCCTGCGGGGCGCCCCCTCCCCGCCGCTGCGGCCGCGCGGCCGCCCGCCCCCGCGGCCCGCGGCGGTGCGTGGCGCGGCGAAGGTGGCGCGCCCGCCAGACCAGCGCGTGGTGCAGTTGGAAGGTCGGGCGTCTGCGCCGCGGCTGAGCTATAAGGAGGCGAAGGCCAAGTGGCCGAAGGACACGGGCGAGCCGGCGAAAGCATGCAGCGAGCGTTTGCTGCAGGCCATGCGGGCCCAGCGCCAGCGAAGGGGGCTGCCGCTGCCCCGGCCGCGCCGCTTGAGGGCCGAGGCGCGGCGGCGTGCGGCGCTGCTGGCGGGGCGCGCGCTTCGGAGGAGGTCGCGGCGCGGCCCTCGGCCTGCGGCGTCGGGCCGCTGCTGTCGTCGCGAGACCACCCCAGGTTGGAGGCGGAAGGGGCAGAAGGCCGCCGCGCGGCTGGAGCGCCTCCCACCGGGGGGGCGAGCACCTCGCCGGAGTGCGACCTCGGCGGCGCCGAGGCGGCGGCCGCGAGCGATGCGCGGCCGCGGAGCGCCTTCGACTGGAGGGCCCCAATGGCTGTCCGCTGGGGGGCGACGATCTCAGAGGTCGACTTCGCGATCCACTTGATGCAGTTCGCGGGGGGCCACCCTGGCAGCCTGGGTACTTTCTGCAGGCAGTCTGTGGCGCGCGTGACCGCGCTTTGCGGGGGCGGCAGGCGCGTCCGTGACCTCCTGCCGCTGCCCCT
>CAUYUJ010019682.1:150774-160774 GCA_963575745.1 Prorocentrum cordatum
GTTGGCCCTGGCCCTGCCGCGCAAGGGGCGCGCGCGCGCCGGCCGCGGCCTCGCGAGACAACGGGCTCAAGACCCCGCGTCGCCAGGGCGCGAGACGCCCGCTCGAAGGGAACGGTGCAAGACCGAACCCAGGCGCAAAGGGCGGCCTATCGGCGGCGACGGGCCTCGCTCGGCCAAGGCGCGACGCGCCTCCCCCCGCCCGCCCCCCCCTGCCTGGCCCTGCACCCCCCGTCGCGTGCGAGCGCGAGGCGCAGGGGTATTTAGCGGTGCCCGAGGCGCCCCGCCTCGGAGAGACACCATAAGGATCGAGTGCGCGCAGCGCGCCCGCGAAACGAGACGCCTCGTCGGCCCCCGTTGATCGCTCGGGAGCAGGTTCTACGCTGCGCGGCGTCTAGGGGAAGGCCCCGGAGGACCTAGCCGACCCTGCCCGTCGGAAGCAGCGAGTCGCGCCCGTTCGCCCCCAGTCGCGATTGCGGTCGTGGCCGGACGAACGTCGGCGATCTCAGCCGCAAGATCCCTCCACTTCTTCCCGACGTCGGAGGGCGTTGGCGCCTGGAGGCCGACTCGACCGCCGCGGCGATGTAGCCCGCGGAATTGTCCAGGGGTAGCTGGAAGGCCGCGAAGTGGGCCAGGGTCTGCGCCCATCCCGCCGCGAGTGCCATGGAGGTCGCGCCGGGGCCGTTCGGGGCGTCCGCGAACTTGCAGTCAGCGGGTGGCGACTGGCGCCCTGGCAGCGTGCCGGTGCTCTCTGAGGTGGTGTAGTCCATCATGGTTAGCGTAGACATGCGACCGTGCTGCGGCTTGATCTGGCGCCAGCGGGCGAAGTCCCCCGTGCTGCCATCTCCGGCGCGGCCAGCGGGGCCCTTGTCAGCCGCCGACGGCTTCTGCTCGCCCCCAGCGCCGCTGGGCGTCGGCGCCTCGAAGCCGAAGTCGCCCGCGGCAGTGGGGGGGCGGGTCGAGCCGCCCTGGCAGAACTTCCCGATGGGCGCCGCCGTGGTACTGGTACTGGCGGAAGGGGGCGCAAGCCGAAAAGGTCGCCCGTCGTCTCCGCTGCAGGACCTGGGTCCTGGCCCCCGACCCGGGAGGGATAGAGTGCGCCGCGACAAGGCGGGGGCGGGGGCCCCGTGCCGAGAAAGGCGCGAGGCGCGAGGGGGGTTTGATCCGCCGCTCCACCGCGGCGGGCCCCGCGCCGAAAACTCACAGGGCAGTGGGGGTGAGGGGGGGGGGTAAAAGACCGGGGGGGATGGGGCGGAGGGGCCCCGATGCTAACCGGAGCCCTGGACTGGGCGCATCGGGGTCGCATGCTCTCCCACTAGGATATCGGTCCTCGTGGCGCTCGTCCCGGAAGAACATGATCGAATATTGGCGCGCTCAAGACAGCTTCGCACGCGCAACTGCAGGCGCGCACAGCGCGCGCTGCGCGCCCACCCCGCGCGCGCACGCGCCGCGCAAACGCAGAGTGCACCCGCGCCGCGCGCTGGCTGCGCCCCCGCATGCGCGCCCGCGCCGCGCGCGCGCACGCTGCGCCCCCGCGCGCGGAGCAGCGCGCCCGCCCCCAAATTGCATGCGAATGTCTCTCGCGACACATGCCCCTTTGCTGGCGCAGTCTCTCGCGCCCGCCAGTCGAGGAGAGGCGCGGTGCATGGCCGCGCCTCGGTGCAACAGGGCACGTCGTCAGGGTTCGATGCCCTCGCCCAGAGGTGCGGTGCAACAGTGCGAGTGGGCGACCCGAAGGCGACGGCGCCTCGACCGGTAGATGCGCCCTGGAGGCGATACCCCTGGGCCCCCCCCTGCCCCCCGGCCCCCCTCGCCCCTCAGACGGCCCGAGTCGCGGATGGTCGAGGGCCCAGGCGGGGTGCTCGCGGCACCGGCGCAACGATCAGGAGAGACGGGCGCCGCGTAGGGTCCGCGAGAGCCCAGGCCCCCGCGCGCGCGCCGTGTGAGCTGGCCCCCAGTGATCCGGCGGCAGCCGGCCACGGCTACAGTAAAGTACGGGGTTGGATTCCCAACGTAGGAACCCAGACCGCCCCCGCGCATACCTGGCAGCGAGCTGCGCCCCCCCGCCCCGCGCCGGGGCACCGCGGCGCCCCTGGCGAGCGCAAGGCCGCGCGGGGCGACGCGAGAAGCGGCCCGGGCCGAAGGGGGACTGGGCGCCCCCCCGCCGTGGGATTGCCCGCCCGCGGGCCCCGTCTCGGAACGGACTGAGCGCTGTCTCCCACAATGCCCCCCCAGGGCGCCCATGGGGCTCTGGCCTTGGTACTGAAAGGCTTGATGGGGCAAGAAATGGAGCGCGCAGCCCCTTCGCAACGGCGCCCCCGTCCGACTCGGCGGTCTATGGGCGTGCCGGCGCGGGCGGCTTGGCCGCGCCCGACGCCGCGGCCCTGGGGGCAGGGCATGGGCCGGTGAGAATTGCGGGCGCGCATCTCCAACGCCATGCCCAATGCTGGACGTGGCATTTCCTTCCGCAGACCCGGGGCCCTGCGCGCGCCAACCCAGCGCGCGTGCCGCGCGACACAGGGCGCGTGCGATGCACAGAGGCACGCGCGCGCGAAGACGCTCTACCCATCTGTTGCCAATATTCGTAGTTCCGCCGTGCCGAGCGCCACCGTGCCACTGCCGCTGCCACTGTGGGAAGGATGCAGGCCTCCTGGGCTGCCCTCCGTCTCCCCCGCGGAACGGGGGCCCCGGCCCCCGACCCGAGCCCAGAGCAGGAGAAGCGAGAGGGGGAGGGATGGCGACGAGGAGGGATAGGGTGCAGAGGGCCCCTTTAATGACCAGAAGCCCATATTGGGAAAAATGGCTCATCATCGGGATCTCAAACCCTGTGGCGCCCGTCCTGAAAGAGCATGCCGGTGCCGGGAGCACGCCCGGGAATTCGAATATTGGCGCATTGCGGACATAAAAGCACATGTGCCCATGCGCACGCACCCATGCGGCGCGCGCGCAATACGTTGACGCTGATACCGAATTTGTAGTGGGCTCTCTGATTCACGTGCGCGCAGACTCAGAGATTTCAATCACGTGCGTCATACGCTCAAAAGCCCGAGGCCCCAATCCTGCCAGACGCCATCGACGTCCGTGCGCCGCCCTTGCGTTAATGCCAGCGCCCCTCGCGGCTCTTCCCGCTGCAGCGCGGCAGGCGCGCCCGTCGGCCAGGAAATGGATGCGGGTCCCCTCGTCGTCAGGGGCGCGAGCCCCCCCACCCTGCGGAGGCTGTGCGAGGCTACCTCCCAGCGCAGAAAGGGTGACCCGAAGGGCGACGACGACCCGGCTGACAATTGGCCCCCGCGCCGCTTGACCTTGGATCTCCCCCTGCCGCCCCCGCGCCCCCACCCCCTCCCTAACCGGCCAGCCCGATGCACGAGAAGGTCGGGAGACGCCAACTTGGTGATGTGCACCGTCGCAACAACAGCAGGATATACCTTAGGATCAACGCCGAGCCTGGGCCAAAACGCGTGCCCCAAGCCACCCGACCTCCGGCGATCAGGCGGAAGCCAGTCTCGCGCTGCCAGACGGGAAGGGGATGGCTCCAATGGGAATCCGAACCGCCCCCGCACGTGCGTGGCAGCGAACCGTTCCCGCCCGCCCCGCGCGAAAGGGCGCCGACGCGCTGTGGCGCGAAGACCTGCGAGATCGAAACCGAGTCCGCGAGCAGGGGGGTGCAGCTCCGCGCCGCCCTGGAACGCAGGTGCGCGTGGGGCGACGTGAATTGGCAACCAGGCCGAGGGGGGCCCGATTGCTTTCCCGCCGTGGGGTTGGCCGCCCCGGAGCGCCGGCCCATTGCCTCGACGCGCTGTGTGCAGAGCGCCCTCGGGCGCCCTCGGAACGTCGCCCCCGGCCCAGACGGCGGGCCTGGGCACTCGCGGGCCGCGCAGCGCAACGCGCGCGCCGAGGGCGCGAGATGCTCCCGCCCGACTCGGCGGTCTATGGGCGCGCCGGCGCGGTGGGCGGCCGCGCCCGGCACCCCGGCCCCGGGGCGAGGCGTGGGCCGGCAAGGCCTACGGGCGCGCCCCTCGACGCTGGAGACACCTCGCGCGCAGACGAGGGGCTCGCAGCACCGCGCGGCACCGCGCCGCAGACGGGTCGCACTGTCTTCGGCGCACTGGATTTTCTAACGCATCGAAAATCGCGCGCCCGCGCGCGGCAGCGCCCGCGCCAAATGAGCACGCGCAACATGTGCATATGCAAACACCCGCTCCCCGCGTCGCTGGGCGTCGCGGCCCCTTGGGGCCGAGGCCGCCCGTCGCAGCGGCGGAGACGGCGGGCTGGTCTTGGGGCAGCTCGCTGGAGACGCCGCGCGCCGCGATCTCCTGCCGGCCCGCCGCGGGGACCTCGGGGGTCGCCTCGAGGTCGTTCGGAGTGTCGGCGGTCTCCTGGCCAGCGGACGGCGACGGGTGCCCGGGCGGCGTGCCAGTGACCTTTGCGGCGATGTAGTTCGTCGTCGCCAGTCTCGGCGAACGCGTCCGCGTCTCGTCTCAGTCGAGCGCCGGCGGGCGGAGTTCTCCGCGCCGCCGCCGGCGGCGAGGCCGGCGAGGCCCTGGCCAACCTGGCCCCTCGCCCCCAGCTCGCTCTCGAGGGCGCGCAGCGGAGAGCCCGCGCGGCGGGCCCAGTCGCCCGCCGCGGCGGATGGCGGCAGCCCCGGCGACGCGCTCTGCCCAGCGAGCGGATGGCGCGTCGCTCCGCCCCGCGGCGCAGGAGGCCAGGGAGGGGTCGGGACGTTGGCGCGGCCTCGCCTTTGCACGTCCCCGGTCTCGCTGGGCGCCATCGCCTTGAAGCCGGAGTCGCCCGCTGCGACGGCAGATCCAGCCGGGGGCGCCGCGCGCTGCGATCTACGCTCAGTCCGCCGCGGGAGCCTGGCCGCGCTGGGCAGGCCCGCAGGTCCCAGAGGAGGCGGCAGCCGCCGCCGCGGCAGCAGCGCCGCTCTGGCGGCCGGTGGCAGTGGCGGCGGCAGCGGGCGTCGCCACCGCGCGCCCAGCATGGTGCCAGGGGGGGGGGCTGAGGCGGGCCCCCTCTTCCCACCCCCCCCAGGCTGGCGAGCCAGGCGAAGGCAGGGGCCGCCCCCGGCTCGGCGAGCGGCTGGCTCCGCACTTGAGCCAGAGCGACCTTGGGCCAGGGGGGCGCGGGCGCCGTGCGCCCGCGTGCGTGCGCGCACGCGCGCGCACGCGCACGCGCGCGCACGCGCACATACACATAACACAGCATACAACACAACATGCACAATACACAATACACAACACACAACACACAGCACACAACACACAACATACAACACAATACACAACACACAACACACGATACACACACGCACACACACGCGCACACACGCACACACACACACACGCACACACGCATACGTACACGCACACACAAACGCGCACACACACAACACACAAAACACACGCTCAGCACACACCACAACACACACCACAACACACAACACACAACACACAACACATAACGCACAACGCGCAACACACAACACACACAACGCACAACACACAACACACAACACCCAACACAACACATAACACGCAATACACATTATACAACACAACATACACAACACACAACGCACACCAAACAACGTACAACACATAACACATAACACACAACACACAACACACAACACACAACACACAACACACACAACAGAAACACAACACCCAGTACACAACACACAGCACACAGCACACAACACACAATACACACTACATAACACATAACAAACAATACCACACAGCTCACAGCACACAGCACACAGCACATAACAAACAACAAGCAACACGCAATACACAACACAACACACACACAACACACAATAACACACATACAGACACACGCTTCGGGGCTTCATCGGGGGCTCCGCTGAAAGCCTCACCGGTAGGGCTCGCTTGAGTGACCGTGCCCAGTCCTTCACACGCCTCACACTGTTCTTGTTCCCGCAGGGAGATTGACCGAAGGCCCCAGTTGCAGGGTTCGCATGAGTAACCGCGACTATGATGGCCCACCTGTAACACGTTTCGTGGCCGCATAGGGAGCTCCACCGGAGGCCCAATTGGCACGGCTCGCGTGCGCTACGGCGCCCACTTGGGCACACCAATCACATATTCGAGGCGCCATGGGGAAGTTCATCGAAGGCCCCGCCACCTGCTGCTTCGAATCGGCCTATGTGTCCTTTCGGGTGCGCGGCTTTGTGTCTGTCTGTCTGTCAGACCGATGGCCCCGCCGCCTGTTGTTCCCAAGGGTCGCGCCAGCAGGCGCGCATATCGTCCGTAACACGCTCCGTAACTCGTTGCGGCGCCCTCTGCGACCCATCAGCAACGTCGTTCCGTCTTCTCACCCACCCCTTAGTCCTTATGCTCGCCCCCTCCCGTAGTTTCCACCTGTCTTGCGGTACCAACAGCTGCATATGGTTGGATCCTTTGCCAGGGGCAAACTGTTAATTACACGGATGGACTGGGGTGGTTTTTAATTTGGATGTCTCGCCGTAGCGCCGCGCTTTTCCTGTCGGCGGCGACGCAGAGTCGGCTGCACCAACAGAAGAGCTAGACGGGGGCGCCGAACAGCGGAGTGGCCAGCGTGCAAGAGGGGAAAACGGGGAGGCAAGGCGGCCACGGAGGGCGGACGGGTCTGCACCTAACTATGCTGGCGCGGTTTGCCCCACCGGCGGGGACCATGGCAGCTGCCGGGCCGCGGCGGCGGGGCAAACCTCGGGCGCAGGCGGGGCCCCGGGCGCGGGTATACTGCAAGCGCAGGCGAAGCAGGGAAGCCGTCGGAATATAGCACACGAGGTGCTGGGACCACGGGCGAGGGCCGCATGTCCTCCTCCCCCTCCCCTCCTCCTCCTCCTCCTCCTCCTCCCCCTCCCCCTCCGCCTCTTCCTCCTCCTCCTCCTCCTCCTCCTCCTCCTCCTCCTCCTCCTCCTCATCATCATCATCATCATCATCATCATCATCATCGTGGATGCATGCCGCCCAGGTGGATGGCAAGGGCTCCCTCGAGGGCGCGAGGTTGTTCGCGCTTCGCGCTTCGCGGGCCTCGCTCCTGCTCCCCCTCCTCCTCGTCCTCCTATTCTCCTTCTGGGAGGGCGGCGCGAGAGCGCGAGGTTATTCGCGCTTCGCGCTTCGCGCAGCGCGAAGCGCGAAGTTGGGAGCCCTAGTGGATGGCATTTGATAAGGTGCGGCAAGTACATGTGCGGTCCAAGCGGGACTGGAATGCTGAGCCCGCGGAGGGGATCAGTCGGCAAGACCAGGCCCAGGTTCCCGACGGCATGGGGAGGCTGCCAGCGGCGGCAGCCCCGCGAGCACCATGGCGGGGCGCGAGGGAGGGAGGGAAACCGAACAGAGGGGGAGGCGGGGGGCGGGCGGGGAGGAGGAGCGCCCCTCCTGTGGGGAGATCCCCGCAGGCGGGGCGACAGCGCTGGCGCCGGCGCTGGCGACCGGAAGGCAGCTTGCCCGTTGTGCTGCTGCGGGCGCCTGCACTGCCTCCAAAGGCAGGCCCAGGCTGCTGCGGCGCACCCCTGGCTGCCAGTCGAGGGCAGAGGAAGGGCGTGTCAACATCAGAACTGTGGCCGAGGCCGCAGGGCCATGCGCTGCCCGGGTGGACAGTGCAGGCCAAGACAAGCGGCAATTAGCCGGTGCAGATGAGGCTGGGACGGCCGCTCGCTGCCGGGGTGGACAACGTGCGGCCACGTCACCAAGCCTGTCAAAATTGTTGCCGAAGCCAAGAGGCCCCCACTGCCGGGGAGGACAGTGTGGACCAAGTCAAGGGCACCTAATCGGCGCAAGGACTGTCGTATTGAAGTGGCCGAGGCCGCAGGGGCCGCACGCTGCCGGGGTGTGCAGCACGCGGCCGAGGCGCAAGGGGAGGGGAAACAGAGGCGGGGCCCAGAGCGTGGATAAATGCCACGCGCCGCCAGGGTGGTTGGCGTGTAACAACAAGGTCCGCCAAGTGGCTCAGAGGTCGATGGAGTCGATGGGGAGGTGGTCCTGGGACACCAGGCGCCTCTCGTGGTCAAGCGCACCGAGGGTTTGGTGTGAGCGGCGCAAGGGGAGACCCGTGTCTGCGGCACTGCAGGGTCTTGGCGCCACTGCCTGTGGGAGCGGCTCCGGCTCGCGCTGGTGTGGTCCAGGCGTGGGGTCTCAGAGGAATGGTGGGCCTGACGTGTCTGGAAGGCGCTGCCTGGACTGGTCGTTGTTGGGCCAGGTGGGGTCCGCACGCCTCTTGCCTTTCCCGACCGCGTCGTAATCCTTTGGCCTTGCCCTTGTCTCGCTGCAGCTCTTTTCGCCGCAACTGCCCTTCCCAGACAGCATTCCACTTCACGTGGAGACCTCGGGCTCTGCAGACCCTGCGGATGTCGAGCTCTTCATCGTGCATCTGGAGCAGCAGGTCCCGTCAGAAAGCGTCGTGCCCGTGTGGGTCGTAGGCCGTAGGTGCCCCTTCCGGGTCGGTGGTCCCTGGCGTCGCAGAGAGCGTTCCAGCCTTCCACGAACGTGGCGCCACAGTCCCTCTTCAGCCTATTGACAACCTCCCGCCGTGTCTCTTGGAGGTTGGTCCTGTAGTTCCACGCGCGATGTCAGTTGATCAGCCGACGAGGCATGATGTAGAGCGCGTCATGGGGATCGTGGTGGCGAGTATATCCAGGGTCGAGCTGCGGGGTTCTGTGCCGCTGGGGCACTTCTGTGTTGGCACTGTCCGGGCGCGCCGCATATGAGGAGCCTCCTCCCCCACGATAGTCGGCCCCCGTGCTCGGCCTTCGTCGGGTTCGCCTCCTGTGCCACTTTCTACAAATAGCTTGGTGCCGTCATCGTTGCGGCTGGGCGCGCTAGCATCCACCTCCCCAGCGGTTTCGGTCTCCGTAGCCTGAGTGTGCTGCGGCAGCTTGGAGGTTGGCTGATGGGCTCGCTCGGAATCGGGGCTGTTGGTCGCTGCCTGGACGTGATGGTCAGGGTGAGGCTCGCTGCTGGGGCTTGCTTGTGGGTCCTGGCCTTCGGTCTCCGCAGCACCGAAATCGACCTCGGAGACTGCGCGCGGGGGCGACGTTGTGGGTGAGCAGTCGACTCTAATAGGGCGGGGGGCAGGAGTCGCAGGGCTGCCAGCGCGAACCCCCGGGGCCTGCAGCTGTTGGGCCTCCTGCGGAGCCTCTGGCATCTCCCGGGGTGGGGCGGAGCTGCGCCCCTCGGCCTGCGGGCCTGTCCTGATTTTGTTGTGGATGGACTTGGTGATGGGGTTGGTGGCGGCACCTGGAATGTACACCTTCGGCGATGCTTAAGAAAACCTAAATTTTCGTCCAGAGTCTCGATTATTCTTAACGTTTCAATGTAAGTCCTAAGTTTTTAGTAGCAAGGTTGGGTTTTTATTCAAGTTCTGAGACTATGAATTTCTTAACCCATGATTTCTTAAGCATTTCGCAGGGTGTAGTGTTGCAGCGAAGGAGACCTTAGGTCCTGAGTCCCCTGCGAGGCAAGGAAGCTGATGAGGTGATGCTGTCCATGTTTGTTGGGGTCTTTGCCGGGGTCCTGGAACAGCCGGGGATGGGCAGCTTGTAAGAAGGCGGTCCATAGCCAGGAAGTCCTTCCTGCTTTCTGGGGAGTGCCCATTCTGCCTGATAAGGTGGGTTACCAGGTGTGCCAAGGCGGCTCGTCTTCCGTCCCAGGGGCGTTCGTCGGGGCTTTCGTTGTCCAGGATTGTTGGGCCGTCGGAGGTGAGGGGGTGAGATCGAAGTGGAACAGAGAGACCCCTACCGGGAAATCGATTTCGGTTTCGTGTTCGTGCGTGCCGTGCGTGCGGGCGAGGCGAAGCTGCGTGGGCGGGCGAGAAGAAAGTCTCCTGTAGCTGAGGCGCGGCCGGAGCAAATGATTCCAGACCAGCGTCCGGTGGCCCGCGGTGTCCCGCCGGTGTCCCGCCTCCGGCTGAGGCGCGGCCGGACCAAATGATTCCGGACTGGCGTCTGGTGGCCCGCGGTGGCCGCTGGTGTCCCGCCTCCGGCTGAGGCGCGGCC
>CAUYUJ010019682.1:163274-229037 GCA_963575745.1 Prorocentrum cordatum
GGTCTGACGTCCGTGGCTGGACTCCTGAGCGCGGGTGCGCCACCATCCAAGGTCTGGCGGTGGGGTGTGGTCGGAGGTCTCTGATCGGTGGCCGCTCTGCTTGTCTCTGGGCCCTTCCTCGGTCCTGCCAGAGGGAGGCGTGGCAGGTGACCTGCCGCGTGATCGCCGCAGCGCCGCGCACGTTTGCGTGAAGTGTTCGCGACAGTTGGGGTGGAGGGGTGGTGGTTTTAAAATGCGGTCCTCGCCCGAGCGCCGCGCACGCTCGTCTCACACGATTTTGCAGCAGTTGCGCGGATGGAGGGCGTCTCCTGTTTCAAGATGCGGTTCTCGTTTGAGCGCCGCGCGCATTCATCTTGAGATCTCGCAGCGGCGTTTTCTTTAGACACGTGGCTTTCGCGTGAGGCTTCTCTACGTTTGGTGATCAGACGTATCATCACGTGCAGCAGTGATTCGGATGGGAGGGTGCTCTTATTCAGCACGGGGCTCTGATTGGAGACCTCGTTTTTTTTGTCAGCATACCTTTTCGCATTCCTTACCACTCGCAGGAAAGATGCCACGCAGTTCCTTTTTAAAACGGGGTTTCGCCTGAATGGCCAGCCCATCGTGTACTCGTCTTTCGAGGGGGCGCTTCCTGTAGTGAAATCAACAGGCTTGGAGGAACTCATGAGGAGGGACTTGGGACGGGAAAGGTGAATTGCAGCATCGCTGACCCATCCTGAGTCTATGCTGGTCCTCATCCTTTTCTTTCTCGTTCTCCTCCTCTCCTCCTCCTGCTTCTCCTCCTCCTCCGTTCCTTTTCCTTATGAGTAACTTCTCCCTGTCGCTTTCCGAGGCCGGTCGAAAGGGCGGCCCGGGCGTTTCACCTAAGACTTCTTCATCTTGACCCAGCCTAGAAGTTGGCAGCAGTTTCGCAAGAGGAGGGCGTGTTGATTCTAACATGTGGATCTCGCTTTAGTGCCGCGCACATTCGCCAAACAAGTGCAAGAGTTTCGCGGATTGGATTGAGTGCGAGCCGTTTTCAAAATGTGACTCTCGCCTTAGCTTCGCGCTCGTTTGTTTCAAACGTGTACAATAGCTTCACGGATTAAGGGCGGGTGAGTTTCAAATTTTGGTTCTTGCCTCAGCGCGGCGCACATTTGTTAAAAAATCAGCAAGAGTTTCACGGAATGAGGGTGGGTGGCTTTCAACATGGTGTTTTCGTTTAGCGGCGCGCACGTTCGTTTTCAACATTTGCACGAGTTTCACGGATTAAGGGGGTCCTTTTTCAAAGTGTGGTTCTCGCTGTAGGGGCGCGCGCATTCGTTGTAAACATTTGTACGAGTTCAGCGTGCTCCCATTGTCAGCGTGCCGGATATGGTGTTTGGAAGGGCCCAGGATTGTGAAGGTGCAACAGTTACGATGATTCGCGGTGTTGAAGTCCCAGGAAAGGTATTTTGGCACGCTTCCGGATCATCAAGACGCAGCAGTCATGTTGATTCGTGGCGTTGGAATCCCGAGAATGTTGCTTCGGCATTCTTCAGGATCATCAAGCGGTTGCCCCCAAACGAGGCGTTCTCTCAGTGGAGATGTACCGGGGCCCGTGAAGAGGGAGCGTGGAGGGAGGTTTACTCCAACATCGTTGATGAGTCTTGGGTGCTCCACTGGTCTTGAGTCAGGCATGTCCCTCTACAGGAGGAATATTCACATTTTCCCTACCTAGGCTCTGCCTAGAAGGGTTCTTACTCTGTTAGCTAAAGGGGCCGGGCAATGCTAATCGCCCTGGGCGGTTCCCCCAGTCCCCGCCCCGCGGTTCCCCCAGTCCCCTGGGAGCTTTAGCCTTAGCTTTAGCTTTAGCTTAGCTTTAGCTTTAGCTTTAGCTTTAGCTTAGCTTTAGCTTAGTGTTAGCTTAGCTTTAGCTTAGCTTTAGCTTAGCTTTAGCTTAGCTTCAGCTTAGTGTTAGCTTAGCTTTAGCTTAGCTTTAGCTTAGCTTTAGCTTAGCTTAGCTTAGCTTTAGCTTAGCTTTAGCTTAGTGTTAGCTTAGCTTTATCTTTTAGCTTAGCTGTAGCTTAGCTTAGCTTTAGCTTAGCTTAGCTTTAGCTTAGCTTTAGCTTAGCTTTAGCTTAGCTTTAGCTTAGCTTTAGCTTAGCTTCAGCTTAGCTGCAGCTTAGCTTTAGCTTAGCTTTAGCTTAGCTTTAGCTTAGCTTTAGCTTAGCTTCAGCTTAGCTTCAGCTTAGCTTTAGCTTAGCTTCAGCTTAGCTTTAGCTTTAGCTTTAGCTTAGCTTTAGCTTAGCTTTAGCTTAGACTTAGCTTAGCTTTAGCTTAGCTTCAGCTTAGCTTTAGCTTAGCTTTAGCAAAGTGTTAGCTTAGCCTTAGCTTAGCTTTAGCTTAGCTTTAGCTTAGCTGTAGCTTAGCTGTAGCTTAGCTTTAGCTTAGTGTTAGCTTAGCTTCAGCTTAGCTTTAGCTTAGCTTTAGCTTAGCTTTAGCTTATCGATCAGCTTAGTGTTAGTTTAGTGTTAGCTTAGCTTTAGTTTAGCTTTAGCTTAGCTTTAGCTTAGCTTCAGCTTAGCTTTAGCTTAGCTTTAGCTTAGCTTTAGCTTAGCTTCAGCTTAGCTTTAGCTTAGCTTTAGCTTAGCTTTAGCTTAGCTTTAGCTTATTTTTAGCATTAGCTTTAGCTTAGCTGTACCTTAGCTTTAGCTTAGCTTAGCTTTAGCTTAGCCTTAGCTTAGCCTTAGCTTAGCTTTAGCTTAGCTTTCGCTTAGCTTCAGCTTAGATTTAGCTTAGTTTTAGCTTAGCTTTAGCTTAGCTTTAGCTTATTTTTAGCATTAGCTTTAGCTTAGCTGTACCTTAGCTTTAGCTTAGCTTTATCTTAGCTTCATCTTAGCTTCAGCTTAGCTCGAACTTAGTGTTAGCTTAGCCTTAGCTTAGCCTTAGCTTAGCTTTAGCTTAGCTTCAGCTTAGCTTTAGCTTAGCTTTAGCTTAGCTTTAGCTTAGCTTTAACTTAGCTTTAGCTTAGCTTCAGCTTAGCCTTAGCTTAGCTTTACTGTTACTACTAATGCTGCTTTCCTAGGGGCTCCAACTCCTAGGTAGGGTCGCACTGGGATAAGTTTTGTTTTCCCCCTGATGTTTGAGTACTTTTGAATATTTGTTGGGTTTACTTTCCGTCCAAACTCCGCCTGTAGGGGACACGCCCGACCTGACACTGGTCCTCCTCCTCCTCCCTCCTCCTCCTCCCTCCTCCTTCTCCTCCTCCTCCTCCTCCCTCGTCCTCCTCCTCCTCCTCCTCCTCCTCCTCGTCCTCCTCCCCCTCCCCCTCCCCCTCCCCCTCCTGCTCCTCTTCCTCCTCATCCTCATCCTCCTCCTCTCTTTTCATTTCTCTGGTTCCCCCTGCCTGATCCTCTTCCTCCGCCTCACTCCTCTCTGCCTCCCTTTTCTCCCTCATCCCTTTTCCGTCTCACTCTTTACTCCGAACTCAGTTCCTCCTCCCTGCTCCTTCGCTTACCCCCCCCGCGCTGATGTGGTGATGGTGGTCGTCGTCGTTGTGGTCGTGTTTGCAGTCGTATGTCCGATGTTTGCCGCTGCGAGGACGCCACTGGCCTGCACTGGACCTTCCAGGAACGCTTCGCCCCGCAGCGCGCGCCCTCCTGGCGTAGGAGGGTGGAAGATGGAGCAGGAGAGTGGAGGGAGGAGGTAGGAGGGAGCAGGGAGGAGGGAGGAGAGAGAAAGGAGGAGGGTGGAGGGAGGAGGCAGGAGGGAGGAGGGTGGAGGAGAGAAGAGGAGGGAGGAGGACTAAAGGATAAGGGACATCATAACTGGACATCAGAAATCACGTGGGGCAGACCAACCTCACGTGGGGGATGGCTTGAGGGCCCGCTCCGCGAAGCTCGCCGCGCCCCACAGGCCTACGGGGACGCATCGCTGGGGAGTCGGGGAGTGTTGTGGCGTCTGCGATGGGCGGCCAAAGCAGGCAACACAGCACTCCCCAGGGGGGGGGCGGGTGAGGGAGAGGAGGCAAGGGTTCGGGACGGGCACGTCGCGCGCGGGCGCGGCTTTGTGATCCTCGCGCGTGCACGTGGGCGCCCGCCGCCCGCCCCACGAGTTCCACCCTCCGCGCGAGCTCGGCCACGACCGCGGCGTCCGTGAGGACCCGCTCGAAGAGGCCGTGGGCGAGGGCCCCCGCGCCCGCGCGTTCCCGTAAGGCGTCGCGGGAAACGTCCACAGCGGAGCACTCCGTGATCGGGTGGTGGAGAGCCCGCCGCGCCGCGGCCGCAGAGGGCACACGCCTCGCCCGGCCTCGGCGGCGCCTCCGCGCCCCGCTCGGCCCTCGGGGTGGCTCCCGACCATCGCGCTGCCGTCCGCTCCCTGCGGCACCTCCACATGGCGGGGGGCCACGGCGCCCAGCGGACCGCGGGCGCCCACGGCGGGCGCAGCGGGAGGAGCGCGTCCAGGGGCAGCGGCCTTGTGTCCGACAGCCGCCCGACCTGCTCCATGAACCAGCGTGCCCCGCCGCTTCCATGAAAAGGTCCACCGCCTGCTTTGCCCAGGGGCGCACCTGCGCCCTCCGCGTGGCGGGGGAGGCCCCAGGCTCCAGGACCGGCCACACGGTGACTCCCACGCCGCGCGCCACCTCTTCTGCGTCACTCAGCGCACGCTTGGGTCGTCTCCGCCGCCTTGAGCACCACCGACATGGGCGACGGGCGGGGGAGGAGGAGGAGCAGCCAGGCCTGGGTTATGATTGGCCCCCTTGGTCAGCTTGGTGCCTAGCCGTGTGAGAGGGCGCGCCTCCAGGAACGCGCGGACGTACCCACCTGGGCCCAGCGACCACGACCGCGTGCCGCCCGCCAGGAGCAGCTTTGCCACCTCGTAGCAGGCCCTGTGGACTTGTGATGACCACGCCCACCCCGTTCCGCGGAGTTGCGGGAGTTGCACCCGGACTCCGAACTCGCTGTCCGCCATGGTCGCCACCAGGCGGTGAGCGCCTGCCAGCAGCTTAGCACACGTCCGGTTCAGTAGGAGGCGGAGGCTGACCACTGCTTCAATGGGCACGCCTGGTACCTCCAACGAAGCCACCGCCCAGAACTTCTCCCCCACCATGGCCCCGCACGCGGCGGCGCCGGGCCCACCAGCCGTAACCGCCAGCCCCTTGCCCGTCCCGCGTTGGAATCTGTGGCGCCAGCGCATGTGCCAGGCTGAGAGCGCCTCCGCCACGGCCGCCACCCCCGGTTCACCCCCCCGGCCGCGAAAGAATCGTCGACGCGTTGGAGCATGGAGAACGACATCGCGCCCGCCGCGGTGGCGGGCGGGCGGCCCCAGCGCCACGCCGGGCCCAGCTCCGACGCCCGCGTCAATGAGACCCTCCCGCGAGGGCGGCGAAGAGGCGATGCCGGCCCGACGACCCTGGCCAACGCCAAACTTCGTCACCGCTGTCGCCGCTGCCGCCAGGGCGCCCAGGCGGACCCGAACCTGGTCTGTCCCCGGCGAGAAGTCTGCCGCCACCCACCACCGCCCCCTCACCCCCGCGAGCCCATGGCCGAGGCGCACGGCGTCGCGCCACGCCAAGTGGAAGCCGTGCAGGAGGCCTGCGTTGGCCAGCAGTGTCTGGAGGCCGGCCGCCCGCTGGAGCTGCAGCATCAGCGGCCCCCCCGCCGTGAGGACAGCGTCGTAGCGCCCCCCCCGCTTGAGGGGCCCTGGCGAAGTTCTCCAAGCGGCCGCGGACTACCTCCAGCCACGCGGCGTCGAAGCAACCCTCGAGGTCATCCGCGTGCGACACGGGGCAGGGGCGCGACCGCGGGGTGGCCGCGCTCGAGGACCGGGGCCACCTCGCGCGCTCACAGCGTGGCAGCGAGGCCCGTGGCCATGGCCAAACTCAGTAGCGCCCACAAGAGAAGGCCCGCCGGGCCAGTGGCCAGTCGGGCCGCCCCCCCGCGAGTGCGCTGGCAGTCCTGGAGGCGGCGTCCCCGGCGGACTTCAAAACAGGGTCTAACCGAGTTCCGGGTTCCGTGTTCCCGGTTTCGGGTTCCGGGTTGCCGGGGTCCTGAATTTGGGTTTTGGGTTCGGGTTTTTCCAGGTTTTGGGTTCAGGGTTCCGGGTTCTCGGGTTCCCGGGTACCGGGTCCCCGAGCTCTGGGTTCCGTGTTCTGGGTTTTTGGTTCCGGGCTCAACGTTTTGGGTTCCGGGTTCGGTGTTCCCGGGTTCCAGGGTTCTGGGTTCCCAGGTTCTCGGGTTCCAGGTTCAGGGTTCTGGGTTTTTGGGTTCCCGGCTTCTGGGTTTTGGGTGTACTAGGTCCCGGGTTCCGGGTTCCGGGTTCCAAGTTCCAGGTTCTGGGTTTTGGGTTCGGGTTCCGGGTTCCCGGGTCGCAGATGATGTTCCCGCCTGGGTCTTTTTGAAGATTCAGGCGTGAGGGGCCCAGCAGTGACGACAGTTACAGGATTTGGACAACTCGCTCGGATTGCCAACATGATGTGCGGGCTCCATAGGTAGGGGGCTCCCGCCTCAGACTTGCTTGCAATTCACTCACGAACGAGGCTCCCGCCTGAGGCTTCCTCAGGATGAATGCATGAGGGTGTGACTGTGTGAGTGTGTGAGTGGGAGTGGTGTCGATGATGGTGGTGAGGGTGAGTGAGTGAGTCAAGCTAGCCAGCTCGAGCGAGTCAAGCATGGCATGCCCATTCCCACCCGCCCTCCCACAACATAAGAAACAGTGATGGCACAACTGGGGGCTGCGCAGGCATTTCAGTGCGAGTGGAGGATACCCCAGGACACCGCATTGACGTCCGCGCGGGATGTGCGCCGCGTCCCATTCCCGCCACGCATTTCGCATCGTCGACGACAAGACTGGCCATGTTGAAAGGAACAACGGACACGTTCCGCCCTCCCACAACATAAGAAACAATGCTGGCGCAACTGGGTGCTGGCGCGTAGTGGTAGTAGTAGTAGTAGTAGTAGTAGTAGTAGTAGTAGTAGTAGTAGTAGTAGTAGTAGTAGTAGTAGTAGTAGTAGTAGTAGTAGTAGTAGTAGTAGTAGTAGTAGTAGTAGTAGTAGTAGTAGTAGTAGTAGTAGTAGTAGTAGTAGTAGTAGTAGTAGTAGTAGTAGTAGTAGTAGTAGTAGTAGTAGTAGTAGTAGTAGTAGTAGTAGTAGTAGTAGTAGTAGTAGTAGTAGTAGTAGTAGTAGTAGTAGTAGTAGTAGTAGTAGTAGTAGTAGTAGTAGTAGTAGTAGTAGTAGTAGTAGTAGTAGTAGTAGTAGTAGTAGTAGTAGTAGTAGTAGTTGTAGCCCTGAGTCGCCGAAAGATCGTTCCAATACGCCCAACATGGCCTCCAGACGGCCGTAGCGCCAAGAAGCCGCGGGGAGCCTCAAGAGGCCTTCAAAGAGCCTGAACAAGCAAAAACCTCCCAGGCATTCGTCACCTCCGGGCTTCCTGGAACGCCCCGGCGCCCAATGAATTGGCGAGCTAAAAACGTGCGCCGAGCCAAAGCGGGAACGCAACTTTGAGAAAATTTCTCTCGGTGCCCAAGCGAGAAGGTCATTTCATTCACCTCGAGCGGGGGGGAGGGGGGTGTGCCGCGCCCCATTCTTGCCATGCACTTTTGCGGGGTGGACGACGAGAACAGCTATGTGGGCAGGGAAAATCAGCATGGCATTGTTTCTGACAAGTAAGGTGGCCCCTCCCGCCTTGGGGGTGCCCCAGAAGTCCGCGCGCGATGTGCGCCGCGCCCCATTCTTGCCACGCATTTCGCATCGTCGACGACAAGACAGGCCATGATGAAAGGAAAAACGGCAATTCTGTATTGTTTTTCTAGCAGTCGGAAAGGGAGAGCGCGCAGCCCGCATGGACGTCCGCGCGCGATGTGCGCCGCGCCCCATTCCTGCCACATATTTCGCACCGTCGGCGACAAGGCAGGCCATGCTGAGAGGAAGAAGCGGAGACTTTGTAGGGATATTTTACAGTCAGGATGGGCGGGCCCAGATTGACGGCCGCGCGCGATGTGCGCCGCGTCCCATATGTGCGCCGCGTCCCATTGCTGTTACATATTTCGCACCGTCGGCGACAAGGCAGGCCATGCTGAGAGGAAAAACGAGGACTTTGTATCGATTTTTTACAGTCAGGATGGGCGGGCCCAGATTGACTGCCGCGCGCGATGCGCGCCGCGTCCCATTCCTGCCTCGCTTTTCGCATCGTCGTTGACAAGAAAGACGATGTTGATAAGAAAAATGGCAGCTTTTTGTTGATTTTTGTTTTTTTTCCAGTCCGGATGGGAGGTCCCGGATTGGGTCGCTATCGGCCGGAATACGAGGTAGGTGGGGGTATATTCTAATACGGAACAAGGATGAGGGACTGAGTGATGATGAGGATGCTGATGATATTGATGATGATGCGGATGATGTTGCGTATGAATGTGTGTGTCTGTGCGTGACGAAAAGAGGGGGTCATGACGATGCTTATGACGAGGATGATGCTGATGCTGATGATGATGATGATGATGATGATGATGATGATGATGCTGATGATGTTTATGATGCGTATGATTAACCGCATGCCGATGATAATAAAAAAGGCCCCCCCTTCAGTGTTTAGAGTTGATTATCGTCGCCCTATACAAAATTCAAATTGGGCGGCGAGCGCTGAGGCCGAACTTCATTATCACCTCGAAACGCTATGTTGAGATAGCAACATCAAGCGATGCTGCTATCCCCGCGCGCGCCTGAACTTTTTTTATCTCTGGGGTTGATTATCCATGGAAAGGGGAGCACATGAGCTACCCTACATGAGCACTTAAAAGAATTAATTTTCATAAAGCGTTTGTAAATTAAAAGTAATAGATTTGGAACTTTCCATTTTTCCGTTCTTCTTCTCTTCTTCTTCTTCTTCTCTTCTTCTTCTCTTCTTATTATTCTTCTACTTTCCTCTTCTTCTTTTATATTTCTATCTGTCCTCACGCTCGCCTGAACTTTTTTATCCCTGGGGTTGATTATCCATGGGAAATGAAGCACATGAGCTACCCTACACGAGCACTTAACAAATCAATTTTCATAAAGCGTTTGTAAATTAAAATTGATAGATTTGGAACTTTGGATTTTTCCTTTCTTCGTCCTCTTCGTATTATCCTCTTCTTCTTCTTTCTTATTATTCTTCTACTGTATTCTTCTTCTTTTATATTTCTCTCTGTCCCCACGCTCGCCTGAACTTTTTTATCTCTGGGGTTGATTATCCATGGGAATTGAGGCACATGAGCTACCACCCTACACGAGCACTTACAAAAAACAATTTTCATACAGCGTTTGTAAATAAAATCTAACAGATTTGAAACTCGAGATTTTTTCTTCTCTTCGTCCTTCTCCTCCTCCTATCATTTCTTTTATTTTATTATTTATAATTTTTATTGTTCTTTTTTATATATACCTTCCTCCATTCCAGCGAGATAAGCCATTGTTGAGGATATTTCTGTGAAAACTAAACGCCAAGGATGTCTCAAAACGTGCTCGGCTTGGTCTCCTCTTGATCATCTCTTACTTCGAGATTATGCTGAGGTCTGCTGGGCTACTTTTATTATCTCTCCCTGAACCCCGAACTTTATTATCCCCTAGTGTTTATTCTCACGGGCATGAGGTTATGATGATGATAATAACGCTGGTGATGGAAACCAGTTTGCTTGAGGCATCCTCGGAACGTTGGGATCTTTGAAGGAAACTCCGGACATCCCTCGGGGACCGAGGCAGAATATGACGGGTTGCTACTTTCTGTTGACCACGCCATCGAGAACCCTGCCCCGAGAATTCGTTTCTTGCTGGATTCTCTCTTTGTGGCCCGGCAGCTGAGATACGAGTGGAAGTGTGCATCCATTGCATTGCGAGCAGCCTACGAGCAGGCTTTGGCGATGCTTGAAAGGCTACGCCGTCTTCCGTCCGTGTTAGAGGTGCGCATCGACCATGTGCACCATGAGTTTTGACACGGATGCGGATTCCGTGTTCAACATGGTCTTGGACAGAGTGGCAGGCAACGTGCCGCCAGACGCCCCCAGCCGTCACGTGTACGTGAGCTGGGCGCCGCATGGACAAGCCAGGTCGGCAAGTTGACGCCTGGGCGGCGTTTCTCTGTTCTGCGCCCCCCCCCCCGTCCCCCCTTTCCCTTCCTGCCGCCTCGGGCCCCCAGGGGATTTTGGTTCGCCCCGCCCCCGCCCACTTCAGGACTTCGTCCAATGCTGTACCTGCGTGCCTTGGCACTCGATTGCCCCTCCCTCCCTTCTCTCCCACTCTCTTTGCCCGGCTGGACCGGCAAGCTCTTCCCGAGACAAACGCACAAGTACATAATTTTCTGGTTCATTGCGAGATACATGTTTTCCTCCGAGTCGGCTCGCGATTAGCAGACAGCATCCAGCTGCTGAGGAGCGGAGACGAACGGACAGCTTGAAGACAGCACACCAGATGATATATAGATGAAGGAAGGAACATTGGGATCTGGGAGTATCCATTTTTCGATGCCGTTCTCTAGAAATGACCATTTCGTTGGGGACATGCTCAGAGAAGGGCGCGCCCTGTGGTTGCTACGAGGGGGGTAGGTTCGAACCAGGCGCCCCCCAAACCCTGAATTGTGAGGGCGGGGTTTGAACTGGCCACCCCACTCAAGGGGGGGAGGAGTTCGAACCCCCTTCCCCGCCTTTTTCGTCAGTGTGAAACGACGACGGCTGGCGACGGTTCTGGCGCCGACGACGACGACGACGACGACGACGACGACGACGACGACGACGACGACGACGACGACGACGACGACGACGACGACGACGACGACGACGACGACGACGACGACGACGACGACGACGACGACGACGACGACGACGACGACGACGACGACGACGACGACGACGACGACGACGACGACGACGACGACGACGACGACGACGACGACGACGACGACGACGACGACGACGACGACGACGACGACGACGACGACGACGACGACGACGACGACGACGACGACGACGACGACGACGACGACGACGACGACGACGACGACGACGACGACGACGACGACGACGACGACGACGACGACGACGACGACGGGACGACGGACGACGACGACGACGACGACGACGACGACGACGACGACGACGACGACGACGACGACGACGACGACTACGACGACGACGACGGACGACGACGACGACGACGACGACGACGACGACGACGACGACGACGACGACGACGACGACGACGACGACGACGACGACGACGACGACGACGACGACGACGACGACGACGACGACGACGACGACGACGACGACGACGACGACGACGACGACGACGACGACGACGACGACGACGACGACGACGACGACGACGACGACGACGACGACGACGACGACGGCGACGGCGGCGACGGCGACGGCGACGGCGACGGCGACGGAGACGGCGACGGCGACGGCGAGGCGCTGGCGCCGTTGCTGGCGCCGGCGTCGACGACGACGACGGCGCCAGAGCTGGTGCCGACGACGACGACGGCGACGGCGACGACGACGACGACGGCGACGATGACGACGACGACGTCGGCGACGACGACGACGACGACGACGTCGGGCCCTAGTAGGATTCAATGAAAAGTGGAGCGAGCCCTAATAGGACTTCATTCAAGAGGTTTACGCCAGTCCGCCGGCCCCCATGACAGTGAATTTGTCAAGAGTCGTGCCACCGTGCTTAGCTGGGTGGGTCAGGAGTCTTGGGGATGCATACGAGTCCCCTGGAATGCCTCTTGGGGGCCTCTTGGAGGGCTTTTGGGTGCCTCGGGGGCCTCTTGGGCCTTTTGTGGGCGCCTCAGGGGTCACTTTGGGGCTTTTGGGGCTATCGCGGCAGGAAAGACTCAAGATGTCAGTTCGTATTGCCGCCCTCCTGGGCCGTTTTAGAGGCCCCTCGGGCCATCTTGGGGCCCTCTTGGGGCCTCATGGGCGATCCTCGGGGGCTCCTTGGGCCGCAGTCTAGCCAAGACCTCCTGGTGTGGCGATTGGCCGTGTCAGGAGCGAAAAACGCTCGTTCGATTTGGTCGTTGGGGCGTTCGGCCCGCCTGTGTGCACCTGGCGACTCTCTACGTCAAGCGTCGGCACACGACGATCTCAAATCAAAAACACCCCCCTCCTTCCTTCTTCCTCTCCCTCCTCCCTCTTCCTCCTCACTCGTCCTCTTCCTCCTCCTTACCCTCTTTTGTCTGTCGTCCTCGTCCTCGCCGTCGTTGTTCGTCGTCGCCGTCGTGTCGGCAACTGCAGATTCTATCTCTGCCACGACCTCGCACCCTCTCGCGGCGCGCGCGGGGCTAAGCTAAGGTAGTATATCGGAGGTTGGGGGGTGAGTCCGCCGTGAAACGGAGACCCCCCCTACCGGGAAATCGATTTCGGTTTCGGGTTCGTGTCGTGCGTGCCGTGCATGCGTGCGGGCGAGGCGAAGCTGCGTGGGCGGGCGAGAGCCAAATGGAACTCCTCTGGCGGCCGGTGCTTCGCGGTGTCCGGCCGGTGTCCCGCCGGTGTCTTGTGGTGGCCCGTGGTGTCCCGTTGAGTGAGATCGATAGTGAGATCGATAGTGAGATCGATACTGAGATCGATTTGGTGCCCCGAGGTGTCCCGTGGTGTCCCGTTGAGTGAGATCGATAGTGAGATCGACAGTGAGATCGACAGGTGTCCCGTAGTGTCCCGTGGTGTCCCATGGTGTCCCGTTGAGTGCGATCGATAGTGAGATCGATCATGAGACCGAAAGTGAGATCGAGAGGTGTGCCGCGGTGTCTCGTGGTGTCCCGTGGTGGCCCGTGGTGTCCCGTTGAGTGAGATTGATAGTGAGATCGATAGTGAGATCGACAAGTGTCCCGTGGTGTCCCATGGTGTCCCGTGGTGTCCCGTGGTGTCCCGTTGAGTGAGATCGATAGATCGATCGATTGAGTCAGATGCTGGTTCCCCCCCTCTTTCCCCCCCAACCTCCTTATCACCCGAAGGGTGGTCGTATCGGTAATGCTTCTCCTCCTCCTTCTCCTCTTCCTCCTCCTCTCTGTTCACTTCTCCTCGTCCTTCCTTCTTCTTCCCTCATTCCTCTCCCTTCCCCCATGTTGTCGTCGTCGTCCTTCCGCTCATCCTCCGCTGTAAACACACCTCCATCAGCTTCAATCCGCGTTTATTAACTTCAAGAACCTCCTCCCCTCCTCTGTACCACCTCCTCCGTCGCCCCTTGTCCCTCGTCCCTGGTCGTCGTCGTCGTCGTTTTTTTTTCGTGCGTGGTCCTCGTCACTGTGGTCGTCGTCCTCGCCCACATCCCTGTCCTGGTCGTCGTTCTCGCCGTCACTGCCGCGCCGCAATCGGCACGGCAGCGGACGCCGCAGGCACTGCCATGCGGGAGCACGCCGCACCCGACCGAGGCCCGCGTACGCCGCAGCACCCCCCGCTGCACCCGCCCGAGTGTGTGTGCGCGCGTGGTCCTGCACCTTTTCCTATCTGTCCTCCTCGTCTTCCTGGTCCTCGTCCTCCTCGTCCTTCTCCCTCCACTCTCCTCTCTAGGAGGCATCGGTCGGGAGGGTCAAAGTGGGCGACGCCGAAGAGGACGACGACGGCGCCAGCCCTGGCGCCGACTGCAACGACCACTCTGACGCCGGCGACGACTCCGACGCCAGCGCCGGCGCCTGCGGTTTCGATGACGACGCACGACGACGACGCCGACGCCGACACAGATGCTGACGCTGACGATGGCGACGACGCCGCTGCCGACGACCCCGTCGGTTCACAGTTCGGGCGGTAAGCGGCCAGTGGTGCAAGCACAGCTATCCGCAAGGAGTGCGTGGATGCCCCTCTGCGTGCCAGGGGGGCAGTCAGCCCGACCTCTTCTGAAGCCGGGAGGCTGAGGTGGTGGATAAGGGAAAGATTTTCGCCTTCACCCCGAACTGTATTCCTCCTTTCCACGTCTTGCCCCCTATCGCCCTAGGCGTAGTCGGCAGCTTCACCTCCACCGAAGAGCTCATATCTGTTCAGCACTACTTTCCCAGGACGACGAAGAAAGGCAGAGTGCAGCAATAGAGGTAGATTCAGAGGGAGTGTAGGCAGGGAGTATCAAGAAAAGCCTGTCGCCGTTCTGATCGGCTGGCCAAGGTGTGGCCACTGGTGCTTTGCAGCGTGACTTGACAGGTCATTCGTAGTCATTCGGTGACAGATGAGTTCCCATTCCCCCGTACCCCACCCCAGTTTATTCAAGTCAGCGTGGACCCCAAAAGATTCTGGCTATTTTGCTGCTTTCTTTAGCCGCCTGCTATTTCATCTTTGATGTGTATCTAGATTCTTCTGATTGCCCGTAGCGTGCGCAGGTTAGTTGAGAACATGTCAAAAAGCGGGGTGTGTGTGCGACAGCATCGACACCAGAGAAAACAGAAGGCCGTACGGACACCGTAAGGTAGTTTATTGCTGTAAAGATCGATGATGGGGCATATTCGGAAGTTGAGTTCCTATCAGGAAGTACAGGAGGTGGGAAAGGGGAAGGCGGGATGGTGGTGGCACCGACGTGGTTTGAGTAGTACGAATTCTTGACGCTTCGCGTACCCCCCCTACCTACTTGCTCACCTTTCGGACAGCCGACAGGAAAGACAAGGCCACCGCTAACGACGCCGTGCACACCGCGCGGTGCGGACAAGACCTCAGGGCGCGCGCCATCGCCACCCTGGAAACGTACCTGCCATGCACCGACCTACCCGCGCCCGGAATGGCATCAGCAACGCCGGCACAGCCCACCGAAATCCAAGCGGCGCTCTCTTTCACCGACCCCGAGGTGGACGGCGCCACTGGCCAGGTGTTTCAGCGTGGTCGCGACCTCCCGTCCGAGGAGACCCTGGAGGATGGTGCAGCGCGTCACGGTCTCAATCGCAATGCTACCAAGGCACTCCAGGCCTCCACCAACCACCACGTCACGATCGTGCACGGCCGCCCAGGGACGGGCAAGACGATCTTCTCAGTCGCAAGCGTGGACACCTGGGCCGGCGCACTAAACCACAGGTTGGCGGTCGCCTTCGCTGCGGGGTCAAACACAGCAGCGGACCAGCCCGCACTGGCGCTCCTCGCCGCCCACAGGGCTAACAAGCTGGCCCCCAACGCCGGGTTCCCCGCCCTGTGCGTACGCCTTGCCAAAGACCACAAGGCTCACTCCAGGGGGACACTACCAGAAGGCCACAGGCAGATTCCCCTACGAAGGTGGCGATCCGTCTAGGGACTTCCTTGGATTCCGCACCAACCTACTCAAGGAGGCCAAGTCCATCATTGCCACCCACGAGTCCGCCGAGGCGCTGAAGAAGGCAGCGCCTGTCGCCCTGCTCATCATCGATGAAGCGGGACAGGCGCACGAGCTAATGGCAACGATGTCCTGAACAGCGTGATCCGCTCTGGGGGGCACCTGGTGCTGGTCGGTGACCCCAAGCAGCTCCCTCCCACTGTCATCTCCAGGAAAGCCGCGGACCAGGGACTGTGCCTGTCCATCTTCGACAGACTCCACCACGCGTTAAGGGACCACGAGTCGGCTGTTATACAGCTCAGAGTGTGCTACCGCATGCACCCTCTGATCCTGGCCTGGCCCAGGTGGGTCTTCTACAACAACACCATGCGGACGGGGCTCGACGACCCCCTGCCCCAGAGGCCGCTCGTCAAAGGTCCACCATGGCGGGAGATCAGAGAAGAGCGGCACCGATTTTTCTTGGTCGACAACCCGTCACTGGAGGTCACGTCCAGGCTGCACGCTGGGTACGCTAACCTCTGGGAAGCGGCACAGGCGGTGGGCATCATCCACGCCTTAGCCCCCTCAATGAAGGAAGCCGTCACAGTCTGGGTTTTCATCGGCTATCAGCTCCAATGCGCCACCCTGGAGAATGTGCGGCCCCAGAGCTCCCGAAGCATCAGCGGCTCACTCCGCCAGTCGAAGGGCAAAGGCAAGGGGAAGGGGAAGGCCGAGGGAGGCAAAGGCAACGGCCACGGAGCAGCAGACACTTCCAGACGCCCCGCCGGCCCGGGCGACTTCGCCAGCGTGTTTGACCAAGCCGACTCGTGGCTCACTGGCATCTCCTTGGAGCTCTCCGGCGCGCGCCAGTTCGCTGAGGAATACCTGGCAAACGGCAGGCTCGTCCTCTCCACGATCGACTCCAGCCAAGGCGGAGAAGCAGTCCTTGTCATCTTCCTAACGACCACATCCAACAGCAGGCACGACTGGGGCTTTATGGACAACGCCAACAGGGTGAATGTCGCCATTACCAGAGCGACACGCAACGTCGTGATCATCGGCGACGGGGGGATGTTCACCACGGCCACCTGGTCCAGACTCCGAGAGCTCTCCGAGTACGGCCGCATCGCCAAGCTATGGGTGCGATTCCAAGACCCCGACCAGAGTGGACAACGCAGGACACTCGAGGTTGACGAGGAGTTTGACCCCGTCAAAGACATTGCCACCTGGGTCCCAGAATCCCCTCCTGCTCCCTTTTTTCCGACTCCAGCGCCCATCTCCCCGACTCCTGCTCCAAGGTTTCCGACTCCGGCGTCCATCGCCCCGCTTGTTGCTCCAAGGCTTCCGACCCCGACGTCCATCTCTCCGATTTCTGCTCGCAACGCGTCTTCTGAGGGCCCCGGCCCCCCCGCGCTGCCCTCGTTGGGCCGGCCCCGCTGGGCCGACGTCGCGCGCTCGCTCGCTCGCTCGCTCGCTCCCCCGCGCGCAGCCGACGACGTAATAAAGGGTTATCGGCAGCGCGATTGACAAAGCTCGGGCTTCAGTGGAAAAGAACTTCGCCGACGAGATCGCGACCCCATTGGGCCCGGAATTCTGTTGGAAAGCCCTCGGCGAAGCCATGCAGAACAGCCTTCAGAGGCTGGTCGAAGACCCCGCCCTGGGAGTGGCCCTGTACACAGTCTCCGGCCTACATCCCCGCCAGTACTCGGTTGCCGACGCACCGAGAGAACCGGGCCTCTTCGACCGCAAGGATCGTCGTTTTGTTCAAGGGCGCCACTCGTTCACCAGTTGGGCCGAAGAGCAGTGGCGCTCTTAATCAGGTCGAACGCGTGTCATCATCGAGGGCCCCAGGGCGGCGAGCTAGGGCCCCGCGGTTGATGGCCAGGCCGTTGGCGACCCCCTTTCAGCGAATGCAGGTCGCAAGAGAGCGCTGGTTTTAGCTCTGGGTCCATCGGCGTGATACTCGCTCCAATATCTTAGGCGCGACGCGGAAGATGCGTCGCAGTCGAGTTGGCATGCTTTTTCAGAACCCATTTTTATTGAGGAGGTTGACCGCGTGCTCAAGTCGCGCCCCGTGGAACCTACTGGCGCGGATGTCCTCGCTCCGCTGGATGGGCAGAGGTTGCCTTCTGCTGGGGGGGGGGGGGGGGCCCTCGCCGACCTCCTAGAGTTCGTGGCGTCCGCGGGCGCGCGGCCGGCGCGGGCGCAGGGCGCTGGCGGGTCTTCTTTCCCGAGGCCCCAGGGAGGCGAAGGAGCCATTGCATTTCTCACCGATGTAACCAAAGTATGGAGCAGTATCAGGCACGGTGTCGCGTCGAAATAGTTGGGCCCGTTCTCTGTTTTCTGTGGCGCCACCATCGCAGGCAGAAGCGCGCTCAGAGCCGCCTTGCGGCGCTGTCTGCTGCGTGGGTCTGCTCGCGCGATGGGCATTCCGACTGCTGCGGCGCTGCTGGATCTCGAGCAGTTTCATGATTCTCGTTCCTGGGTGTTGCTCGGGCAAGCGGCCATCGATCTGCATTTTCCCGCAGTGGTGGTGCTGAACTCTGCGCTGCGCTTCAGCTTTTCCGAGGAGCTCTCCGGGCCGGGCCTCCAGCGTCATCTTCGCCGCTAGTTCGTTGGTGGGGGGATCTCCGCACGGAGTGCCTCTGGCAGAGGCTGTCCTGCGGCCCTCGCTGCTGTCGGCGCGCGGGAGCGCCAGTTTCGCGACCTCCTGGGCTTGCGCGGGCGAGCCAGTTGCCCGCGCGGAGGGCGCCGCCTCCGCCGTGGAAGCCGATGTTCACGACGCCGCTGTTGTCTTTGCGGACATGGTATATAAAGTTTGCTATGAGGTCTCAGGTAAGTCTGCGTGGATTGATTCTGCGCCGCAGGACCGGCTTGCCAGTGGGTTTCGGCCTCGACGGGTTCGACCTTGCAGTTGACGTCTCTGCTGGCAAAAGGTGGACTGTCTTCGCGTCTCGATCGAGGTAGCATGCTTGCACGAGACGCGTCGCTCGCATTGCGCGTTTGCGAGGGCGCGCGCAGCTGTGCGAGGCGACGCAGTGGCGCTGGTCCACGGGCGCCTCGCCCCAAGGGGCCCGCGGCCATCGGGCCCGAGCCCCGATTCCGCCCAGTGTTGCTGCTTCGGGGCAAGCCGCGCAGACAGGTGTTGGCCCCGCGAGAGGATGGTGTTCGGCGACGGCGTTGAGTCTCTTGCATCGACGCAAGGGCCCTGGCATTGAGATGCGGATTTCCTTGGTCTCGGAGCATTTGACCTAGTGGAATGCCGACCGCGGCGCCCATCGTCGCGCCGAGCAGGCATGGCCGCAGCTGCGCCGCAAGCTCTCGGAGGCGGGCCAGAAGGAGTGGGGGCTGGTCAGAGGCCCCATGGTGGCAGTCATTAGCGCGCTCGAGGGCGCTGAATGGCAGGCGTCGCAAGCTCTCAGGCGGGGGGGCCAGTCGTAGAGAAAGCAGCGAGGGGTGGCGCATCCCGGCCTCGCGATTACTTGGGTTGGAGCTCCTTGGTGGCAGAGTTCGCGACTTTCGAACCATCGTGTGGAGGCAGGCCGCCGCGCGCAGAGATGGGGCCAGTCTTGAAGACGGCGCTGAATCGCAGGGGTCAAGACCGGGGCGCAACAGGGTCGCAAAGGCAGGTGGTCTCGACATGTTTGGGCTCAACGCGCTCGCGGTCACGAGCGCCCGGCGGGCCATGGGCCGCCGGGTGCCGCTGAGCGCCGACGACGAGCGCCCTCGTCCGAGGTGCCGCGCGGAGGTCGAGGTTCTGGGGCATCGCATCTGGCTGCGCCCTTGCAACGGAGATCATCCAGACGTCGCCGCCGATCGCATCGCCCCTCCAGCGTTGGCGTCTCTGGATTCTGAGCCGGGCCCGTGGCTTCGCGGCGCGCCACTTGGTCGTCTCGCGCATCTTGTTTTTGAGGGGCCTCCAGAGGAACTAAGCAAGGCCCGAGTTGGCCACTTGAGTCTCCGCGAGTGCTCCAGAACCTTCGGCGCGGAACCTCCCTTGGTGATCCTAGGCGCCGCCGTCTCTGCTCGTCCGCTGCAGTCGTCCGCGAAGCTGGTCCCGACGAGGGCCCTCTCTCGCGGGTCGCGATCGGAGGCCGTCCTGTAATTTGAGAGGTCCTGTCCAGACAGTGCTCAGTTCAGAGTTCCAGGCTGTCGCGCTGTTCCTAGGAGACGTCGGGGCCTGCTGTTTTTGTTTCCTGGTCATGGACCCTGGCGGGCTGGGTGGATGCGGGGTCGGGCTTGGGGCCGCGGGGGGGGGGGGGGGGGGGGGGGCGCTATGCGCGGCTTCGAAGTCGGTGCGCCCTCGATGCCCGAGGCCCGGGCTCGGTCGATGTCGAGCGGGCCCCGTCCCATATTTCCTCTGGCGACGCAGGGCTTTCAGATCGCGCGGTGTTTCTGGCCAGCGGTAATCAGCTGACTGGCGAGGCTGCGGGTGCGGCAGCTTCACGCTCGGGGGCCCCTTCCGTCAAGCAGGACACGTCTGTCGATGCCTGGGGCGTCGCTGCGGCGTTGCTCAGGCGCGCGGCCCGAATGGCACTTGCCGACGCCGCTCAGGCGGACCCAGCGAGGTCAAGAGGGCCCCCAGAGGAACGCTCCAGGCCAGGCGCTCGTCTCGACCGGGCTGCCAGAGCCAGCGTTGACAGTGTCCAGGCAGTTGGATCCGTTTTCTCTCCTGTCTTAAGTGCGGTGTGGTTTCTCAAAAGAAAGGCGTGCTTGAGGCTTTGCGCTCAGCATGCGTTTCGCCCGAGGTCGATCTTGTTGGTTTCCTTCGGGACGTGGTCCTGGCCGCCAGGAACCCTGTGGTTGTCGGGGGGACAGGCTCTCGACCGATCCCACCGCCCGGCCTTTCGGGACCTGCGCTTGCTCTATTTTTGTCTTCGGTGCTGTCGCACCGCGGCCGCTTGCGGCCGCCAATTGAAACATGTTTGTCAGCCAGCCTCGCACAAAAGGCTGGTCAACTTGGCTCGAATTTGAAAAGGCCTTCGCCCCTGTTGCTCGGGCCCGTCTCGCGCGAGTCGTAGCTTCGCCCGTGCCCGAGTGGTGTCGGCCGCCGCATTTGAAGCTTCTTTTGCGGCCCACAGGGAGCGAACCCGCCACCCTCCCTGCCTCTGGTGGCGCCCTTCTCTGCCCCTTTTTTAGGGCTGAGGTGGCTGGGGGGGGTCCCTAACGGGAACCTCGGGTTGCGTTTTTTTTTCCTCCTCCCCTTCCCTCCTCGCTCCCCTGCACGCCGGGCTTCGCAAAACGTGAAAGACGACCGTCTTCGTAGAACCTTCCCTGTCGCTAGCCCCGAGCGCGCGCCGCCGTCGTCGCCGTCGCCGCCCTCGCCGTCGCCATCGCTCGTCGCCGTGCGGGCTTGCCCCGCGTTCCGGCCCCAGGGTTCGCAGCGCCGGTGGCCGGAGGCCGGGGCGACGCGTTCTGGCGGCAGCGGGCCTTCTGTGAAGGACCGCGGGTGTGTGTGTGTGTGTGTGTGTGTGTGTGTGTCGTCGTCCGCCGTCGGTCGGTCGGTCGGTCGTCGTCGTCGTCCGTCCTCCGTCCTCCGTCGTCCATCCTCCGTCCTCCATCGTTCGTCGTCCGTCGTCGTCGAACATTTTCTAGGATCCAAGTTCGAGGTTCTTGGGCGGTTTTGGCCCTCCCTGGGCCCCCAGAGAGGGCTCCTCGTCGCCTCGGTTTGGTGCCCCTCGAGATTTTGGCCAAGGCGCGCTCAAAGAGCCAAAGTCAAAACAGAGGTCCAGGGTTCAATGTTTTAGGGTTGCCGCGATGAGAAAGGGGTCCCGAGGAGAAGGAGCCTCTCGGGTCTTCGGTATTTCCGGGTTCCTGGGGCCTTGCTCGGGCCACGAGACGGCCCAGGATGGGAAACCGGATTCTGGAGAAACCCGGTGGTCTGGGACATCCTGCTCCATACCGACGTTGCGGGGCGAGGACGCCGAGAGCGGCGACGAGCGCGACGACGACGACGACCACTGCAGTCGCCGCGGCCGCGGCCTGCCAGCCGGTGCCTTCTGCGGCTGCGGCGGTGCTGGCCGTCCTCTCGTTTTTGCTGCCCGTGCTGCCCTTGTTTCCATGTCTCCGCACTCGGGGGCGAAAGCGACGATGTCGAGGGCGAGGGCGACGAGGATGACGAGGAAAGCGAGGACGACGAGGACGGGGGCGACGGCTACGGCAACGGCGACGACGACGACGAGGACGATGACGATGGGCGAGGGAATAGGGCGGTGGGAGAAGGGGCGCGGAGGAGTTTTTCGCATTGTTGTTGAATCATGGTAGATCCCCCTCCGGGTGCACCCGGTGTTTTTCAGTTGAAGCGCCCCTCCTGGATTTCGCACCCTGTTGTTTACAAGGGAAGGTCGTGTGCCTCAGATGGGCCCCCTGGTCCCCGAACTGCGACAACAACGGCTCCAGCCGGATATTTCTTCGCAGTTTATTAAACATCGCGTTTTCGCGCAGGACTTCTTCACGATGTATCTAGAATTCGTGCTCTGGCTTGGGACTTCCTCATTGACATGCCGCGCCTTCAACACTCAGGTATCACGCTGTCGCTATGGAATTTCCAAAAAGTTGCGTGGGAATCGCGCTGCCGCTGGAGACGTCCTCGCGATTCATGCAGATCTGGCATATCATGCAGGACTGAGATATGAGGAAACCATAACAACTGCAATGCAATGCAACGCAAAAAACAACTGCAGTTCAACATAATTCGTTGGTCGGGTAGACGGCACCGTGGACTTCATACTCTCTTGGGCCTCTCAACTCCCCTTTCCTTCTGATTCGTGGAATCATATGCGACAGCTAGAACAGCAGGGCTTCAGCGTCAACAAGACAAACCACAACAGGAAATTGCAATGACACTAAAACATTAATTTGTGCTCGTATCCAAATCACCATGGTCTTTGCACCCTCCCTGGGCCTCTCAATGCCGCTCTCGGCTCACTCGCGGAATCCAAAGCTGAAGCTAACCAGCAAATTTGCAACGCACAACAATCCGCAATCCAAAATCAAGGGGTCAAGGGTCAAGCCCGCGCGCCCAGAGGCGAGCCCATGAAAGGCGCAGGGGGGTGCAGTACACTGCGTGCTGTACACGCTTGCGACCCGATCCTACACAACAGTACGTGCCCCAGGGAAGGTATCGTTCACATGGCGTGCTCATTAAGAATCGCGACACGATTCCTGACAATCTTCGGCACTCTGTTGGAAAAAAACTTGAGACCAAGAGCGCCACTGAGAGACGAGCACACGGCCACAAGCTTCCAACTTGCATGCGCATGTAAGAAGAGGGTTTCTGGGAGCGCCTTGACCATGAGGTAGCCCCAGTACAAGAAGACTACACACGAGGATGTAATCGCTGGTCTGGCTTCTGCTGCATGATCTCGATGGCCATCTCACAGGCGGCCTTCATCATGGCAGCTCGCTGGTTGAGAGAACTGCTTGTCCAAGTGTCACCCATCCACTCTTCGCAGTCACTCTGGGGACCGAGGTCCAGACATTGGCTGACAGCCCATACTTTTGTGTAAAAGAACGTCGTTGACGAGAGAACTCTGGGCACTCAGTCCACACATGTCTGAAAGAAGGCCAATCTGCGCGACAAAAGATAAATGTCTTGCCAGACTGCCTCCGCGTCTCTGAGGCAACTCCACCAGAACGATATATGCCAAGCAACTTTCTGTCAGCCTCTGAAAGATTATTCACGAACTTCTGGAATACAGCACAATATACAATATGAGGGGCGATCTCCGAAATTTCATCTGCATCCTGTCTGTCTTTGTTCGCTTGTTGAAAGCAACGTACCCTCGCAATCGTACGCAGTCCATGTTCAAGTCGGCCTCGGTAACGTTCCTGGTGAAGGCGTCTCGTCCAGAACCGACAAGTACCTGGCAGGAAACTCCAACTTACTGCATCAAGAACTCTATGATCATCTTCGGGCCGCACCTCCAAGAGACAACCCTGCTGTGGCGAAAACCTCACGAAGCTCAATCCAAGTTCTTCCGTGTGTGCGGCCATTGCTGCTTCCACACATTGTGACCACACAATATTCTCATGGACCGCCGTCGTCAGTGCATACAAAGCTCCCCCACACTGAGGGTGTAAGTGGATCCTCTGCGCCCACCATCTGAGTCGACACCACCACTTCGACGTAGACTGTATCACAGCCTTGTGTAGCAGCGTCGAGACATTCCCAGGAGCCGGTGAATCGGTGAGGCCCAATACCACAACGGTCTGATATAGCTGACATCCAATCTTTCTCTCACGTCGGCGCCCCCTGGAGTGCTGCCCAAGGCCTCGACTGCTTGGTACACCTTCTCCCACCCCAAGGACTGCTGCCCATGATCAACAGGTCTCGCTCGAATTCCTAGATGTTCCACCACGGCAGGTGGGTCATCTTCTCTGGTCCAGACCTGTCTCTTTGCTTTCAACAACTCCACAATCTCTGTCGAAGGTCGTGGTCATGTCGAGGTCGTCCTGCAACTGCTCTCTCGTCGCACTCGTAAGACTCCTATCGTCCATGTACGCTTGTCCTCAGAACGGCCTCCATTGAGTCAAAGTACATATTATTGCTGCTGGAGCAATCGAATCACCATGCGGGAGCCCACGTTGAGGTACAATTGGGGCAGACTATTCTCCACCCGCACTCAGATACCGAGGTCCAATCCAGGCTGCCAAAGCCGTGTACACCACCACCTCAGGGGTACCAGTAGCCAGCAGCCCAGCTTCCCCGACTTCAGGACTGATGTAGTCATAGGCACGGGACAAGTCAAGCTCCGCGCCAGCATCCGCTTGTGTACAGTCGGCAAGCCATTGGGAGATTGCGTGGACCACACTCACTCCCCTCTTGCCCGCCCATAGAGTATCACACGGTTGCGGTAGAGCCATCGCCAAAGCATTCAACCAACACCGCATCACGATTGAACGTACAGAGATCGTCCTCAAGTCCGACTCGTTCTTTGGTATGCCCACCACCCCCCAAGGACATATCTGCGACAGTACCTCTGGTGGAAGACGTCCTCGTAGCTGCACCGCATGCTGGGAGGTAGACACCCATACCTGATGCAGCTCTTTGAGAATATCTGGAAAAGCTTTCTTTGTGATCTTCAACTCCTTAGCCTCCCAGCCATGAACACCTGCTGATCCCGACGCATTGTGCCTTGTCAATGACCTGCTCAGAGGACTCAAGACTCGGTATCCAGTCGTTCGCTTGGCTAGACTGCGGAAATTGTACTTGTGCTGCGTGATGCTTCCACTTCTGAAGATGCTCTCGGGCCGACTCAGGATCATTGGGACACCGCTGAGCCTCCCAAGTTTCTCGCATGTCTTTTGATCCGAAAGTCGCCGCTGGTGCTGTCGCTCTGAACAATGGTGTCGTCAATCTGTATAGATCCGTATTCAAGGTAGCGAAGCACTTCTTCCACTCCGACGTCTTCTGCTTCGCAATCTTAATGTTCTCCGCTGTAATGCCAGTCGAGATCATACCAAGCGCTTCCGCATACGTAGGGATCTCATCCCCTCGATACAGGAACAGGTCATCCACCACTGCTTGTGCAAACCTCTTCAGGTCCCGCCCACCCAATACATCCAGGAGATATGGTGGCCGCGCCCCTCTGACTTCACGAAGAAAACGACGATGCAACCTCGGTGGGCGTCGCAACTTAATGGTCTGATCGATGCGGTGGATGGCCCCCGAGCCCACCAGCCTGAACGAGGGAAGATAACCTTTCTTCTTTTCAGGCTGGCTGTCCACCACGACAAAATCACGCTCTGCTGCAATCTGAAGTGCTCCTCCAGCTCTCTGATGCCACAACTTCCACCTGCTCACCGCCGCCTCGGCCGTCATCCCCAGGTCATATTGTGGTGGTACATGTTGGTCAACTTCACTGTGCAGCTCCTCTCGGACTTCTTCTGAAGGCATATGCTCAAGAACATATCTTGCTGTGTGACGTAGCCGTGCCGTCTTTCGAGCATATACTGGCACTCGGATCGAATACCTGACCAGTCCATGATGTGGAGTGCCAGGCGGTAGCTTTGTACCTTCACACGACGGCGCGATACAATTCAATGGCCCGAAGACTCCACGCCGCGTAGGCGTCGTCCACATGGCCGTAGTTGGTATTCTCAGGGGAGCGGACTGCAAGCCTGGCCCGAAAGGAGTTCGGCACAGCACCTTCGAACTTAGGTCACCAAGAAAGAAGACTGGATGACCATCGATGCCCAAGCTCTGCAGGTAACCCGAGTAAGCGATTAAGGAACCCCCCCCCCCTCTCCGGTGAAAGGATAACGCACCCGGCACCCGGAAGCGTTATCCTGGCACCAGGAGGGGGTACACCAGATCGCAGGGGGTATTCTTATTCTCATTACAATTCTAATTGGGATGCCACCCGAGGCGGGGCGCTGGAATTATTTATTTTCCTTCCATTTGCGCGGTGCTAATAATATCGCTCGGCGAAAACCCCCCCAAATGATTATTTAATTACGGCGCGGTGCTAATGATAACGCCGGGGGGTTCCTTAATTGCTTCTCCGGGTTATGTCGTCAGTGACGCCATCCATCCAGAGTCAGGCTGTGCAGGTGCATAAACAGACACATAGGTCCTTAGGTGGCCCGTGATGTTCGTAGTCCAGCCAATCTGTGTCCAAAGAGCTTGTCTCTGATCACCGATGTGCGCCCGAGCCTCGGACGCTAAAATATTGCCGTACCCCCATTCGCCACTGAGTGGATCCCCGCACGTGGCGGGGGGATGGAGCAGGCCACCGCCCACCCAGCTTTCTTCGCCTCCTGTATGATCCACCTCGGCTCCTCATGCATTTAGCGAATCTCATGCATGGCAATGACCTCAACCTCGTCGTCCTTCAACGCGTTGGCCAGCACCTCATGCAAACGTGCTTTGTTGAGTGATGTAACATTGATTGTCAGCATCTTTGACGATTCCGAAATGCAACGTCCATCCGCATTTGAGTCTTCCTCCTCCTGGTCTGAACCCTGTAGGCCTCCCTGCGACTCTCCAGGATCACCACCGCCAAGCAGAGGATCACCTGTGCAACTTTCTACAGAAGATGTGAAACATTCGACAGAAACTGTATCAGTAGACTTAGTGAAACATTCGACAGCAACTGCACCAGTACTTGAAGTGAAACTTCGAGGCAGCGAGCCCGAGGTGTTCCCTCGCGTGGGGGCTTCCTCGGGACTCAGTCCAGCTTCACATGGCGACTTTATGCCTGAGGTGTTCCCTCGCGTGGGGGCTTCCTCAGGACTCCGGACTTAGCGTTCTGACCAAGCGTTGATTTTTGGCTTTGATGCTCCTGCCACGGCCAGCATGCGTGAAACATTCCACAAAACTGAAACTTGCGTACCTAGTCAATGAGGTCGAACTGGGCAGAAAGGAAACCTTGCCGACGGCTTTCTGAGTACTCTCATCTTTCTCTTGCCATTGCGACCAAACATTCTCGCCCAAGACACGCTGTTCGTACGCCTGCCTCTCCGCGGCACTTTGTAGATCTGCTGCGTGGTGAGTGTGGTCCGTCGGCTTCTGCGCGCGCAGTGTTTGAATTTGACATCGGCGCAACGGCCCTCAACGCGGCGCCGACGCGCAGCGCCGGGCCCGCCCCGCCTGCGGGACTCCGGCACGGGACGCGCCAGCGGTGGCCGACGCCGTGGCCCGCGCCCCGCGCACACCCCACTGGACTGTGACAACCGGGGCCGGGCGCACCGCACCCGACCCCTTTCCTCCGCTCGAGTGCGGTCGCGAGAGCGGCAGGGGAGGTGAGATGGGACTCTGGGGCCGGTAGGAGAGCACGGCAGGGCGGCGCTCGTCCAGGGGCACCAGCGGCAGGGAGCGAGCTCGAGGGCGCGGCCGCGGCCGAGACCGCGATTTCGCGGCAGGGGCGGAGGTCGGGGCTCTCTTCGCGCCGACGCGACGATCGCCGCCACCCTGAACACAACAGAGATGATCGCCGTCGCCCTGACCACAGCCGCCCCTGGGAAGAGCGCCGTGTCAGCTGGCCGAGGCGCCCGGACGAGACGGCGACTTAGGTGGCAAATGATGGGAGCTTTCTTTTTCACCCAATGGTGCCTTGCTTCCTGCTTCGTGATCGTTTAGTGTGTCTTAGTGTTGTTTAATGTTGCGTAGCGTTGCTCGTGCACGCCGGTCGCTGCTCGCGCGCGGCATCGCAGTTGTGCGAGCAATGCCAGATTCTTAAGATCGGCCGCAACCTTTTTCAAATTTCCTTTCTTCCTGTCCCTCCCGCAGGCGAACTAAATTCCATTAAATTGTATTAGACGCAACTAAATTGCACTAAATTGCATAAGTGTGGGGCGCACTAAACGCCACTACCTTGCACTAAATTGCTTTAAATTGCATTAGATTGCACTAAATTGCACTAGATGCAACGAAATTGCACTAGACGCCACTACATTGTACTAAATGGTATCAAATTGCACTAGCGTCTCCCGCCGCGCCACACTAAACGCCACTAAATTGCGCTAAATTGCGCTAGTGTGGGGCGCACCAAACGCCACTAGCTTGCATCACATTGCACTAAATTGCACTAAATTGCACTGAGCGCAACTAAATTGCACTACGCGCCACTAGATTGCATTTAATTGCACTAAATTGCACTAGCGCCTCCCGCCGCGCCACACTACACGCCACTAAATTGCGCTAAATTGCACTAGTGTGGGGCGCAGGCGACGCTAAGTTCGACAAGCGAAGCTCCCATCATATGTCACATAAGGCGACCACCCACCTGAAAAGGCTGAAGGCCGAGGGAGGCTTCTGCTTCGCCGCAGCCTGGCACTCCTGGCGCAGGCACGTGGGCCACGACAAGTGCAAGAGCAAGGGCGCAGTTAAGTTCGACCCATCATACTGGAAGCCCGACATGATCGACCGCTTCCTGGACGACGTGGCACGCAGCCGCTATGATGTGGGTACCTGGTCCTCGAACGCGGGCGTCTACATCGACTGGGGCCGCGAAAACGCCTTGCATCAGGAGTTCCAGCGGAAGCGGGAGGTGCCCAAAGGCGAGGGGCGCGGGGACGGCCCATCACGCAGCTCGGGGTCCACGGACAACTGGACTAGAATGCAGCGCCCCAGGCGCTGACTTGTCTCGAACGCTCCTAACTGACCTCGCGGCCCAGGGTGCCCGCCCTGACCGCCCCTCCTGTCCCTGGCAAGGCCTCTTGGCGCTCTTCTTCGGGTACGACCTGATCGTCGCCTTCTACAACGCCTGGCCCTGTCTCCCCCTCCCCCCTCCCTCCTTCGCACCTGATAATGGGACGGTTAGCCCTTCCTGATTCCGCAGGGTCCACCTGCTACGTCGACTGGGACCGCGAAAACGCCCTGCATCAGGAGATCCAGCGGAAGCGGGAGGTGCCCAAAGGCGAGGGGCGCGGGGACGCCCATCACGCAGCTCCGGGCCCACGGACAATTGGAACGGAATGCAGCGCCCCAAACGCTGGCTCGTCTCGAACGCTCCTAACTGATCTCGCGGCCTTGGGCGCCCTGCTCTGACCGCTCCCGCCCCTCCTGTCCCTGGCAAGGCCTCCAGGCGTTTTTCTTCGGGTACGACCTGATCGTCGCCTTCTACAACGCCTGGCCCTGTCTCCCCCTCCCCCCTCCCTCCTTCGCACCTGATAATGGGACGGTTAGTCCTTCCTGATTCCGCAGGTTCCACTTGCCTCCGGTGGATGGTGGGCCGCCCGGTTGCCGGCGCGGGGTTTCCGCGGCGTTGGCAGGCCCGCTTGGTTGGCCTTTCTCCTCCCTGCCCGTTTTCCCATTTCCCCGCCCGCTACCCCCCCCTCCCACATGGCGGCCGCGCCCAGCACAGCGCGGCTTCGGCCCGGTGCCCGGCGCTCGCGCGCGATGGTCCTGTTTCACCTTGCCGCCTCGGCGGCCCCGCGGTCCTGGGCGCAGCGCGGCCCCGGCCCTGCCCTGCGCTTCGCGGACAACGGCAGCGCCCTGGCACAGCGCGGCTTCGGCCCGGTCCTGTGCGTTCGCCCCTGCAGGACAGGACTCCTTCCACCCCCTGCTCCAGTACACCTGCGCCCTGTCGGTCGTCACAGGCGGCGTGTTCCTTGCGTGTCCTGCTTGCCGCGCCTCAAGTCACCGCGTCTCCCGTACCCTGGGCCCGTGGCGCCCTGGACGACCGCGGCCTTGGGGCACTCGCTCCTGCTACCTGTTCGATGGCACAACGTTGCACTTCGGTTCAGCGACGCTCTCCATTCTCCCTGATCCCTGACGCGGCTCGGGTGCAAGGCGCGTCACCTCGCCGCCAACTCGAGGGTGGTGTATTTGATGACCCGTTGAAGGCAGCGCCAACCACAGTATTTTGCTTCTGCTGGTACTTCGCCGCTGGGTTCCTGGGAAAGGCACGCCTTTGCAAGTGCGTCGACTTCGGCGCCGCCTGATCCCGAGGCTTTGCCTCCTCCCGGCCTCGCTCTGAGGCTGCGCCCTCCTCTTTTTCTTCTCCCATCAATGGTTAATTCAAGCTTCGCGCGGCCCGCTTAGCTTCGACCAGAAGAGGTGCGCTCTCGACCCGCGAACCTAAAAGTGTTTGAATATGATACTCATATTCCGATTTCCACAACGTGAACATGTGTAGTACGTATTGTGCACACTGCCGCCGTTCGCGATGTGGATCGTCTTCTGGAACTCGCTCTCCTTGGTCGGAGTGCATACAGCCGAATGCATTTCTGGTGATAGCTGGGCGCGCCAGGCCAACCAAACCTGCCACTTCTTCTCTCTCACCACAACTATCTTCGCCGCCGCTGTTTTGTAACAGTGAGCTCGTGCAGCCTGTTTCGTTTCCCCAGGAGGTACCCCACCGCAGCAAGTCCTCCAGTGAACACGCGCCTCCTGGGCTCTCTTGCAAGCTGTCCTCGCCGATGGTAACCAGCCGCACGACGGGCACTTTAAATGTACACCTGCTGTAGCATCCACCGCCGCAGCACCATGCTCAACTTCTTCCCCTTCTTCATCAACGCCGAACAAGCTCAGCGCATCCTCCAGCGTTTCCTCCTCGTTCGCGTGGTCCGAACCGGCTTCGTAGTCTTGTACGTCTTGGCCGTCTTCGGGGAGACCCCCAAGAGCGACCTTGCCCGCCTGAGTGTAGATGCCTGCGAAGGTGCCGCCTCTGAGCATGAGGAACCAACCCCAAACAGGCTGCGTGCATCCTCCTCCGTCATCGCCTTTGAGCTTCTCGCTGATGTAATTATCGTACTCTTTGCCGGTGTGGTTGCTGGTAGACTGCGAGTTCCTCCTGTGAGTACATTTGGATAAGGTAATGCACCCTCCCGTCACTGCTTTTCAAGTGCGTCATTGAACTCAGGCTTTGGCGTAAGCAGCGTGTAGTGCTTATCCTTCAGCGCGAGCCAGACCATCTTACGATACTTTTGCGGCGATGTGTACAAGACCCATCTGCCCGTAGTTGCATCATTCGCGTTGTACTTCGAATGACAGATATCTGCTTTCAAACCAAATGCCATTGCACGTACACACATGGTATCTGCCAATTTCCCAGCCGTGCCGATCCTGTCGACGTCCGCCTTGGTGGCCCCGTACTTCTTCAGGTTCGCCTTGATCTCCGCTGCCACTAGGAGTCGTAGTCCACGTTGAACTTTGCCTCCTGGCGCCTTGTCGGCCTTTGAGAGCTCCTTCGGCTTTGCTTGGATTTCATTCAGCCCGACTCCGCATGCCATGAAATAACGATCTCCATCACCTCCGAAATCCTGCTGCTCCATACACTGCTGCCATGGCGCCTGTGGCGGCGCTCTGGGTACTTTGGGTCGTGGTTCACCTCCTACTGCCGCTGGACGTCGCTGTGACGCAGCAGCTTCTTGGGCTGGTTGGTCATCGTCTGGACGTTCTGCTTTGGGTTGTGTGGGTTGTGTGGGCTGTGCTGCTGGCGTCGGCGACTCTTCCTCATTCTCTGAGGCTTGCCGCCGCGGTGGAGCTGCGACTCCCCATACGCTCTGAGCTTTCGTCCCCTTCTTCTTGTTGTCTTTGTAGGCCCCGAACGCGAGGCTGACACTCGCATCTGAAGCAAACATGTATGTCTGGTCACTGTGTGCTCTCGCTGCAGCAAGATCTCAACGAACGGTCCAAGTACGTCTTCCAGTCCTCGTCACTACCGTAACGTCGAGAAAGCCTCGCTGTGTCGCCCACGCCGATATCTCTTCAGGCTGAAGCCAGTGTGGCGGCGCCCTCTGTAAGTACCAACGTGGTAGAAGACCAAGACCCTCAATGGCCTTGTCACTCAAAACTCCCAAGGGAGCGTCATGACTGGGTCTATAGAGCATCCTCCCTTTGACTTGATCACGAACCTTGGATACTCGAGACCAGTAGGCCGCAAGCTCCTCGTCCTCGCGTTGTTTGAACCACCTCGGCATCAACGGACTCTTCTGATAGTTGACAAAAACCCCAGCTGGCAGTTCAAAATTCATAATGGCCTCAACTCCAGTGGTCTGCACAATGAGCAACATCGTGATCTCTCAATCGTAATTGATGGCCCCTTTCGTACGAATCACATCCTTAGTCAATCAATTCAGCATTCATCACCAACCCTGGTAGTGATGCTGGCTTCTGAGCAGCTCGAGCAAGTTTGTCGTCACCACAAAAAGCTGTGACACACGTCATCCTCAATACCGTCGTCGCCGTCTTGATTGGCTCGGTATCTTGCTTATCATCGTACACTCCATCTGGAAGTCCAGCCCTCCATGGGGCCTGCTCGCCAATGTAGTGCAGCATGCATGTAGTCGGCGTCGATCCCGTGTCGGTGCTGACACGGACCTCCGCCTGCGTGGCTCCCTCCTGGAGCAACGTGTCCGTGGTCTCGAAAACCACGAAGGCAGCCGACTCGCCACCCGTCGTTGCGAGCCACTGTCTTGCCTTCCTGTAGTCCTGCACTGTGGCGCACACAATCACAGGCGGCAGCTCATATGAACGATCCAAAAGTGACGGCGCAGCCCAGATCGTCGTCGTCGCACCCCACTCCGACTGTAGTAATCTGGGCGTCGCCTCCTTTGATACAGTATTAGTCCTCACCGTCGGCGAGGCACTCGTGGTATTCTCGTGTTCAGCAGCACCGCACAATATTCGGAACTGCGCAACAACCTGCTTCTCCGTTGGAACATACCCCGCTTTGTCGATCTTCCCCAGAAGTTGACGGATCTTCTTGAGGACTACGGGCTCTTTACTCCTCTTCTTCGTGGTGGCGTTGCCGTCCGACTTAGTCGGCGGCAATTCCACGATCTTGGATGACAGTCCTCCCCCCGACTTTGTAGCGGCACAAAACTGGTTGACCGTCATCGTCAGCTGTTGAATTTGTTCGGCCATGACCTCAACCTGTCGACCTCGTCCACGCTGAGCCCTCTGGCCTCCTCTTCCTCCCTTGGCTCCCCCACCAAGGAACGGATCCTCCTCCAAAACTTCGGCCACGAGCATCACGAGCATCAGCTCGTCGGCCTCTTAAATGATGCAATCGTGGAACACGACTTCATCCTGGGACTGGTAATAGTTCTGATCGATCAGATCGAAGTGCACGTCGCAGTATTCTGCCCCAGCACGAGGAGCTGGCCCGCCATCACCACGACGGAGGTATACTGCATAGGTGACCATGTGGATGTAAGACTCGGCCAGCCTGCTCTTCGACGACCGCGTGGCGATCAATTCAGAAATCTCGTGATGTACCTCGTATCCAGCAAATGTTGAACGTACTCTGCAAAGGACCAAGCCCACTCACGAATGTCAGCGGTCGCGACGAAGCTGCGTGCACGCTCGTTCCACAGATGCCCTATATCATGCCATGGCGATTCCCAATCAATTTGTGGAGGTGGTCCGACAATCCATCGTACCAGGCGTCGAAATTCTATATTCATTGCCTTCAAGTTTTCCCCGTACATCGGGAGATGTTCTGCCGCAAAACACGCCACCGTCGTTACGACGGAATCGAACCGTCTCAATCTCTTCGCGATGGTAGCCCGCTTGTGTCAGAGGATACGGCGATTCGCATAGAATGCTTTGGCTGCACTTTGCATGGGGATCTTCGGATCCAGCGTGCGGGATTCTGCCCCCTTGTGGAAAACATGTGACCCAACCACTTGTGAGCAGACTCTCTGTTGATCGCGTCAATGGTCAAACCCTCTGGCGTATGCATCGCCTCGGGGGCTTGTGCCGTACTGGTCAATGCCTTGTTCTTTTTGCGTTCAGAACGAGGCCGACCTTCAGCAGCTCCGACACGAGCGCGTCGAGCAAGAGGCACACCTCTCTTTCTGAATAAGCATAAAAAGAAAGTCGTCAGCCAATCTATCCCCAGCCTCTCCACCGTCTCCGAGATCGATCCCCAAATGCTGAGTCTTCTGCTCCCAGGACGACATGGTCCATGTCATGGCAGACGTAAAAACTTAGCTCTCAGCACGTACCCTTGGTGGACGTCAGCGGAAACAGAAAATTCATTGCGGTGTGTGCTTTCACTGGCAATGACACCCACTTGATCGGCATCGAGCTGTCGAATGATTCACACCATGTGTTCGGACACCCCGTGCGCGCGGAATGCTCGCAATAATGGGTCCCGTGCCACTTTGTCGAAATGTTTTGACAAGTGCCATCTGATGATCTGAATCGATACTCCCACGGCAAGTGTTTTCTGGATGGCGATGTTGGCAGATACCACGTGTTCTCCGGGGCGACGGCCGGACCAGAGACCACGTTGTCTCTCGGGTTGCGCATGTTCCAGAGGATTTTCAACCTTGCCCAAAACCAAATCGAAGAAATCTTGCTTTTGCAGCCTCAAGCATGCAGTTGGCCTGGAATCCAAAGCTGTTTTAGCAATTGCCATCTTCTCCAACACTCTGAGAACTGTCCGTTTCCACTCCTCTCTGACGATGCCGCGCGCGAGCACGTCGTTGCACGTCTCCAGGGCGGCGCTGTGGAATTCAGGCTGGCTGCTGTGCAAGAGCTCTGCGACGAGACCTTTTGCATCTGAAGCTTTAGTCTTCTTCGTCCGTCCAGTGACGACGCGCAGCTCGTCCTCGTCGAAACTTGGCCCGCAGACATCAGGATTGGCCGGTGAACGTTGGTGAGTGCCGCGTTAGATACCGCGCATGGCCATGGCGAAGTCGTCCTGTTTCGGTTGAACTGCTTTCCGCTTGCCCGAGAAAGTGTTTGCCATCTGCCGTGATGTCCAGTTTTGACGACGTGCCCACGCGGGCGCAAAGGCGCGCAGATCGCCGCGTGCGCCCTTCCGCGTCGCGCGCCGGATCTTGAAACTAAGTTTTTCCCTTTGTTGCCATCCCGCCGCGCGGCGTCGAGCCAGCCGCAAAGGCGCGAGAGCTCCGCGTTTCTGGGCCACGTCAGCGCCCGCGGAGGCGCCGACGCCGCGGCCTGGCCGCTGCCACGGTCCCCGCGGTCGAGGCTGGCCGCGCCAGCGCACTCGGGTTGGAAGTCTTCCGCCTCCGTCTATGCATTTGAGTAAATATAGATTTTCCTCCGAAAAATATTATGCCCTCCGAATTTAATATTAGATTTTCCTCCGAATACTAGAAGGTGCCCCCCTTCGCTCCTCCTCCGCGGCCGCCCTGCCCGTCTCAGTGTCTCCTCCTGCATTCTAGGCAATCGCCCTTCGGTGGCCCTGTTTAGCCCGACCGCTGGGGCTGCAATTCCTCGCTGCCGACGAAAGAGTGTGTACTTGCGTGTGTGTGTGTGTGTGTGTGTGTGTGTGTGTGTGTGTGTGTGTGTGCGTGGTTGTGCGTGTGCGTGCTTCGCCAGGCCCCCGTGTCTGATTCGCCATCTCAGGCAATCCCGAGGTGTGTTTTTAGGCTCCCAGCACGGGTGAAATATGTCCAACGGTGGATGGAAGTTCCACAAGTAAGTGGCCATATTAGATTTGAGTAATCTTGAAGTAGAGTACAGCAGAGTAGAGTAGGAGTAGTCGAGTCGAGTTGTGTGGACATGATTTCGCTAGAGTAGGTTAGGGTAGGGTCGGGTAAACTGGGATAGAGTATAGCAGAGTGGCGTAGGATAGGGCAGACGGTAGAGTAGAGTCGGGTATAGCACAGTAGGGGGGTATAGTCGCGTAGAGTGGAGTAGGGCAGCGTCGAGTTGGGTAGGGTCGGGTAGGATAGGGCCGAGTACAGTCGAGTAGATTGGAGCAGTACAGAATCGAGGAAGGTTAATATTGAAATGGAGTATAATCGGAGTAGAGTAGCTTAGAATATAATCCACCCCTAACGTAGACTACCCACCTAACGTAGCCCGGACCTCGGTGACACCGAGCCCGGCCCGCGCGGAATGGGCGTGACCCTGCATCCTGGTGACGCGATTGTCTCGGAATGATGCTCCTGCTTGCGCGTGGGCCACATCTTGGATTCAAAATGATGTTGCCGCCCAGGTGCCAGCGGCTTCCTTCATTGAGCGTATTGTTCTCGCCTGTGCGTGGGCCAGATCTCTGATTGAAAATGTGGTTGCCGCTTAGGCGCCAGCGATGTCCGTCATTGAGAATGTCGTTCCCGCCATGGCGCCAGCCAAAATGTCTGATTGAAATTACTGCTGTCGCCTAGGCGCTGGCGACATCCTTCATTGAGCATGTCCTTTCTCGCCTTGGCGCTGGCCAGATCTTGGATTGAAAATGTGGCTGTCGCCGAGGCGCCGGCGACATCCTTCATTCAGCATGTCGTTCTCGCCCTGGCGCAGGCCACATGTCTGACTGAAAATGTTACTGTTGCTTCGGCACCGACGACATCCTTCAATCAGCATGTCGTTCTCGCTGTGGCGCCTCTCATATGTCTGATGGCAGATGATTCTGTCGCCCAGCGGCCAGCCGCATCTTTCATTGAGCATGTCGTTCTCGCTGTGGCGCTGGTCACATGTCTGATGAATCAATGTGGATGTCGCCCAGGCGCTGGCCACATCTTTCATTGAGCATGTCGTTCTCGCTGCGGCATTGCCCACATCTGATTGAAACTGCTGCTTTCGCCTAGGCGCCGGCCGCACGCATGATTGCGATAATTGTTCTCGTCTCAACGCGGGCCGCACCTCGACTCAGAATGCTGCTTTCGCCCACGTGGTGGGCGCCAGCCGCGCGCATGATTGCGATTGTTGTTCTTGCCTCAGCGCGGGCTGTGCTCTCGATTCGGAATGCTGGTCTCGCCTGGCGCCAGCCAAAAATATGGCTGCGAGTGTTGTGTTGCCGCTTCGGCGCCGGCCGCGCCCTTGATTGCGAATGCCCTTCTCGCTTTGATTCTACGCTTTACCATCTTTGGGGCGCCTGCCACATCTTGATTGCGAGCGTCATGGGAGTCGCAGGGGAAGACGCAGCCTCGCAAGCTTGTGGGCTGCGCAAGCTTATGTATCACGGCCCCATCCGAGGCCAGTTTGGTGCCAAGGTGACGCTTGTATTGTTTCGCGTTGTGCTACTTTCTATCGTTTTGCTGGTCACATTGGTGCTGCTGGTGCCGTTCGTAGAGCTGCGCATGGTGATGCTGATTTCCGTCGTGCTGGTCACAGTGGTGCTGTTTCCAGCGATGCTCCTCACAGTGGTACTCCTTGCTGCACTTGTGCTGGTGCGCGTGGTGCTGTTGTTTTCCGTCTGGCCGGTCGCAGTGGTGCTGCCGACGGCGCCCGCAGTGCTACTTGTTGTGCTGCGTCTTCCCTTCGTGCTGGTCGCACTGGAGCTGCTGCTTCGCGGAAGGCTGCTGTCCCTGGTGATCCTCGTCACACTGGTACTGTTCGTTGCGCTTGGGCTGGTGGACGTAGTGATGCTGTTTCCCGCCGTGCTGGTCACAGTGGTGCTGCTGGCTGCGATTGTAGTGCTGCGCGTAGTGCTGCTGCTTCCCGTCCTGCTGGTCACCTTTGGCGCTGCTGCTGGCGTTCGTGCTGCTGCGCTTTGGTGCAGCTGGTTTCCGTCGTGCTGGTCACAGTGCTACTGCCTGTTACGCTTGGTGCTGTCGGTTACCGTTGTGCCGGTCACATTGTTGCTGTTCGTTGCGCTCGTGCCGGGGCGCGTGGTTTTCTGCTGCTTCCTGTCTTGTGGATCGCGCCGCTGGTGGTGCCGGTGGCTCTGGTGGTGCTGCGCCTGGCGCTGCTGTTTTTCCCGTCGTGCTCGTCACAGCGCTGCATGTCATGGCGCTGGTGCTGCTGTGCGCGGTGGTGCTGTCTGCTGTCGTTATTCGGCGGCGGGCGCGGGGGGGAAATGAGAAGGGGCGGGACTTCCGAGGCTTCTGAGAAGTTTCTGGACTTCTGAGAGGGCTTCTGAGAAGTTCTGTCTGTATTCGAAATAGGCCAAGGAAACGTCTCAGAAGCCCCCCGGACTTCTAAGAAGTCCCGCGGCCTTCTGAGAAGGCCTTCTCCTTCTCATTTCCCCCCTGGGCTCGTCGCCTAGTTATGGTCCCAGAGGTGCCACCAGCGGCGCTAGGGGTTGTTGCATCATTGCAGTGCTGCTGGCGGCGCTCGCGCTGCTCCTGGTGGTGTTGCTGGTTCCTGTCGGGCTGGTCGCACTGGTGGTGTTGGCTAGTCTTTCTCGGGCCACTGAGAGGCAATGCTGGTGGTGCTGGTGCTGCTGCGAGTGGTGCTGTGATGTGTCTTGTCGGGCTAGTCAAAGTGGAATGTGCTCGTTGCGCTCGCACTTCTCCTGCTACACGCCCGACGCTTGGCGACCCACAGCTGCAGCGGGCAATGGCGACGCTGGCAGCGCGGCAGCCGTTGGACGTCCTGGACGACGGCGGGAGGGCGCTGCGCAGGGGCCGCTGTTGGCCCGATTAGGCGCCGATGTCGGCCGGGCAGGGCGCTGGTGCTGGGCGCTGGATCTGCTTGTCGGGCCAGTCGGCAGCAGGCGTCGGGCGCGGACGGAAGGCCCACGACGAGCCATTACCCTGTCCTCGTCCTCTCCGTGGCCGTCCTGGGTAGCGCTGCTACTATAGGCCCCGGCTGGCGCAACCCCTCCCCCTTGGAGCGACCGCCGTTCGGGCTGGGGCATATCACTAGTTGCTTCCTGGTCGGGGCTCGCACCTCCCAGCCAAACTTCGCACAGACGGACTGCGCATCTTTGTCTGGGACGCCCCCCCAGTGTCCAGCGCAATATCGAACGAGGTCTGGCCGTGACATTTTGCGCTGGGGCGAGGGGGCGCTTCCCCCCTCGCCGGCCTCGCCGGTGGGGGGTGGGGGTGTTCGCGCAATCAAGCGCGAATCGCCTGGCGCTGCTGCCTCCCGTCATGTTCGGTCTGGTGGAGCTGCTGGTGGTGCTGGTGCTGCCTTGCGTGGCGCAGCTGCCTCCCGCCGTGCTCGTCGCAGTGGTGCCGCTGGTCGCGCTCGTCCTGCTGCGTTTGGCGCCGCTGCTCGCCGTCGTGCTCGTTGCAGTGGCGGTGCTGGCGGCGTTGATGCTGCTTCGCTTGTGGTTACTGCTCCTCGTCGCGCTCGTCATACTGGAGCTGCTCGGGTCGCTCGTGCTTCTGTGCATGGTTGTGCTGCTTGGTGCCGTGCGGGCCGTAGAGCTATTACTGGCGTCGCTTTTGCCACTGCTGATCTCAGCACTGCTGGTGGCGGCGCCGATGCTGCTGTAGTGCTCGTCGCGGTATTTTTGCTGGTTGCGCCAGGGCTGGTGCGCGTCGTACTAGTGGTTCCCAGTGTGCGTGTCAAGATGGTGTTGCTGGTTGCTGGTGCTTATGCGTGTCGTGATGCCTGTTCTCGCGATGCTCGTCACAGTGGTGCTGCTGGTGGCTCCGTTGCTAGTGGCGCTGGTGTTGCTTGCGCTACTGCTGCTGGCGGCGTTGATGCTGCACGTGGTGTTGCTGGTTCCGACAGGCTTTGGTGGAGCGGTACTGCAGGGGCCATTATTGCTGCTGCCTTTGTTTTGCTACTCACAGTTGTGCTGCCGGTGACCCCTGTGCTGCTGCTGCTGCTGCTGCTGCTGCTGCTTGTGACGATGCTGCTTCCTGTCGGGCCGCATGGTTTTCCACGAGCAGCCTCCAGGTATAATGTTTGTATTATTGGTCGTTTCACCCGCTTCTGTTTCACTCTTGCTGCCGCTGTGCCCCAAGCGGGCCTCCACTGGAGACACAGCCTGGAAACTTGAAACTGGAAACTTGTTTCGCTCGTGTCGCTGACCGACGCGTCGCGGATCGTCGTGCGCATTTCCGCCAGGCCGTGCGGACTGCGGCGCGCAGGGCGACGGTCGGCTCCATCGGGACAGGCTGTGGGCTATGCCTCACTACCTACCAGACCACCCCAACCCAACCCGAAGGCTCAGATTTACCCTCGATTTCCAGTGGGGGGGGGTCGGGAAACATCGAAAAAACACATGTGGAACCCTTACCCCCCCCAACCCGAAATTCGGGTCTTCGGGTTGGGTTGGGGTGGTCTGGTAGGTAGTCAATGCCATGGGGCGCTCTCGGTGCCCAGCTCAAAATCGAACGATTTGGGCCGTGGCGCTTGGCGCTGGGGCGAGGGCGCGCTGCCACCCTCGCCGGCCTCGCCCGCGCTTGGGTTATGGGCGCTCGCGCAGTCCGGCGCGCATCGCCTGGTGCTGCTGGCTCCCGTCGTGCTCGCTCGTGTCGAGCTGCTGGTGGCGTTGGTGCTGCTTGCTCCTGTGATGCTGCTGGCTAGACTCGGGGGGGCGTAAGACCCGGGTTTGCCGGGACCCGGGGTTCGCCATCGTTTTTTGACGACCGCGACTCGGATTTTGACGAGGAGGAGTTTTGTGGGATGTCTGCAGCGGGAGGCCTCGTCAAAATGCAGGCTCGGCCTCGTCATTTTTTTGACGACCTCGTCGGGGATTTCCGAGTCCCCCGTACCCGGGTCTTACGTCTCCCCGATAGACAGGGCGCCGGTGCTAGGCTTTTCAGCTGCTGTCCGGGCTGGGCGGCGGCAGGCGGCGTGCGCTGACGGCGGGCCCACGACGAGTCACTGCCCCGTCGTCGCGTTCGCCCTGGCGCTCCTGGTGAGCGACTGCCGTCGGGCGACTTCCTCGTTGGCTCAACGAAGTCTGCATTCCTTCGAGTGGCAGCTAGCCTTTCTCTCGCTGCAGCCTCCCTATCGGAGGTTTGGGAAATCGTTTCGAGGCATGGCGTGCAGACTGCAAGAGTATGCTAAGATCTTTTCGCCTGGGGGTCGCAAGTCCCAACCTCCGAATTGCTGGAGCCGCTATGTCAACTAGCGCCTAATTGAGCTGCAGCTTCTGCTTGTTCATCACCACTTGCTTTCTGCCAGTCGGTCGAACATCGCTCGCAGTATTCAATATTGACGTGTAAAAGTTCGCATGATGCAAGTTCTTCTGCCTAGGTTTTTGGGACATTCCAGCGACCCTAAAATTAACTGCATATGCAATGGAGGCTCCTGCAAGAAGAGATGCTACTGCTAGCGCTGACACATGCTCCCCTGACGGGGACGATGAGGGAGCGTTTCGCCCACCTTACTTGGGTTTCTGCCCAAGAGGACTACGCCTGGTGAAATCTTAGACCTGTCCCATCTTCGTAACGATAGTGCTTGGCATCCTGTTTGCATCCATTGCCATCAATAAAGACCTCACCTGCCTGCAATTGCCTCCTGGAAGGTTTTCCCTGTTTTGGTCAGGTCAAGGCCTGGAAGATTTTCAAGCCGAGTCCAGCAGGGGCCAGGCAGGGAGGAGCAGGACACAATCTCCTAGCAAGAGGTATTGACCGACCGGCTTATCCACTCTTCCCTGCAAGCTTCCGTCCGAGGAGGCGGAAGAGGAGGAGGAGGAGGAGGAGGAGGAGGAAGAGAAGGAGGCGGAAGAGGAAGAGGAGGACGAGGAGCACCAGTGTAAGTTCAAGACTCATCAACGATGCTGGAGTCAAATCTTAGAGGGTTTTACGATGATTCATGTCCTCTGAGGGCAGTCCTCCGTTGGGAGACAACCGATTGAAGCTCCTGAAGCGTACCAAAAACACAGGTCTGACGCCACGATTCAACCTAACCGCTGCGTGTTGACGATCCTGAGTCGTGCCAGTCAACCGTTCCTGTGGCTTCAACACCGCGAATCAACGTAGTTGTTGCGCCCTGATAATGCAGAGTCGTTCCAAAACGCTGTTTCTGGTACGTTGGTCATGTGAATCCGTGAAACTCTTGCACATGTGTTTAACGAATGTGTGCGGCGCTAAGGCGAGAGCCATATTTTGAAAAGGAGCCGCCCTCAATCCGCTACCATTTCTGCAAGCTGTTCAAGCGAATGTGCGCGACGCTGAAGCGAGAGCAACATTCTGAAGACGGCGGCCCTCAACCCGTGAAACCCTTGCAAATGTTTAAGACGCGTGTGCGCGGCGTTCAAGCGAGAGCCACATATTGACAACCGCTTGCCCTCCATCCGCGAAGCTCTCGCCAATGTTTGTTCAGTTTCAGGCTCACACATGGTAAAGAAATCTCGAGCGACACGCCAGGCCCGCCCTTCCGACTGGACTCGGGGTGCGACTCTAAGTAGCAGAGCGGCGTTCGAGGTGCGGTCCGACTTGAACTCCCTCTGGCCTGCGAGCCGCAGCCCAAGACCCAGACCGAGGGGAAACAATCCTGCGATTGCCGCTCCCGGCCATCTTTGCGTTGCCTGGGCGGCGGGCGCGTGTCAGGCCTGGAGGCTGGAAGACGGCCTCCAGAACAGAAGCCGACGAATATATCAGAAAGTCGGAAAACCCACGGGGGCGCAAGGAAAAGGAAGAGGAGGGGCCTTTAAGGCAGCCTGCCGGTCCACCTGGGGCCTGGGTGCGACAGGGAGCAGTTACTCATATGGGAAATGAATGGAGGAGGAGGAGTAGGAGGAGGAGGAGGACAATCCCTTGGCTGATGAAGGGGGCTAAGGGTTGGCCGACCCGACCCTAACCCGAAACCTCGTGGCACTGAGCCACCAATCTTGTTCACTGCGGCCGAGGCAGCGCCAGAGCCACAGAGACGGCAGATCGCTGCCGACGCTGAAGAAGGCACGATCGGACTGGCCGCGGCACTCTTGGGGTGACGGCCCGTTTGCGCCCGCTGCAGCTGTAGCTTAGCCCCGTTGTGGGGCGGTCTCAAATGACAATTGCCAGATAGACCTCTCGAGTCACCTTCGTTGAAAGATCCGCGCGCGTGACATACCAAGATGCTCGTGGGCTGCTCCGTAGCCAGTTTGGCTCAAGGCCACACATATGCTCAAGTCATTTGGGCGCAGGAGAGATTCATCACTTTCGCAGGCGCGCGCGCACTTCATCATTTTCATTCGATAAAGTATCGATGACTTCCATGATGCACTTCTGCATGGGGCTCGTCAGTGTTGCGTCATCTATGGCACCAGACGGAGGCGCCACAGCAAGCGATCAGGGTGAGATCGCCTCAGTCTTTCAAGTATTCGGCTCGCTTGGGCGCAGCCACGTCGGCGTTCACTTGATGCAGCAGCGTGTCAGCGAGGAACCTTCCCCACTGCCCCCTGATGTCGTGCAGACTGAACCTTCCCCACTGCCCCCTGTCGTCTACGAGGAAATGGACGACGGTGCAGGCAAGTTGCATGCTGTAGTACAGTTCGACAATAGCACAGCACAGTCACGCCAGGCGCAAAACCCATACACCGTGTATGGTACCTCGGCCACTGCTCGATTTGCGGCAGATCAGGGTACGATTGTCTCGGCCAACGCGGCAGCTACGATGTGCCGTGGGCCAATGTGGATTTTGGTGACATCAACTTGGGCACTGTCACCAAGTGGACAGTAACGGCATACTGAGCTAACTGCGCCACTGGGACTCTGTCAATGACGTTGTCAGGCACGGCCGCCTCAGGATACTGTGGTAATACGCCAACGAGTTGCAGTTGCAGCGCGTGCAATGCGTGCACCGCCTCGAGCGCACCTTACCCTAGTGGCATCCCGAATTGGAATTGGGGTAGCAACCCCATCAGTCCCAGTTATTCCACGAGCACGTACTGCACTTCCAGATTGGATATTGAAATGGAGTACAACACGCAGGCGACGCCCAACCCGACACCCAGCCCGACGCCCAACCCGACGCCCAACCCGACGCCCAACCCGACGCCCAGATCCAACAGCTTCTCCCACGCCGTCTCCGACACCATCCCCAACGTGGTTTCCGACGCTTTCCCCAACGCCGGTGCCCGCTCCGGGCATGGTTACCGAAGCCACCGTGCTAGGCTCCATGTCCTTGTCTTGCTCGGCGGGTGAGTCGGAGACCAAAGCTGTTGTGAAGCCAGTTCTGATGCAGGAGATGAACATATCCGCCGCGTCGATGCTGAATGCGCAGGTTCGCCAAACAGCGCGGCGGTCGGTGAGCGGGACCGCCCTTGACTCTTTCAACACAACTTATTCTGCTGAGACGACTGACCCGGAGAAGGCGGCCGAGTTGGCGACATCCGCGAACAGCATGGCTCCAGACCCGGCATCGTTAGTGGGCTCGCTCACTACCGCCTTCGCCGACGTGGGCATCACTTTCGACGCGTCGTCAGTGGTGGTTAGCCCACCTTCGACGAATCATGTCGCGATAGCAGCTGCAACTGGCGACCCCCGCCTCGTGAACACATACGGGCAACGTTTCGACGTCACGCAGGCTGGGACTTCCCGCGCTCATCCACATCCCCAGAGGTTCGGTCGCAGAGCGGTCGCTGCTGGCCGTCGAAGCCCGTGCGGAGCGGTTTGGTCATGCATGCTCTGACTTGAAGCTCGAGTCCCTGAACTTGAACGGCTCGTAGGTTGACGAATTGAGCTCCGGGGGCTTGCGATTTTCCGCCAGTGTTCCAAACGCGCGCGTCGGGGCAGGGTGGCTGCATATCAGGCATGTCGATGTCAAGGTGCGCTGGGGCCACACCGCCGAGGGTGTCGAATACATCAACGTGTTCGTTCGCCACTTGGGCAGGGCGGGCTTCCCTGTTGGTGGGCTACGTGGGGATGGCGACCACTCCAAGGCGGCCACTCCGAACCCGCGCTGCCGTCGCAGCCTGTCTTTGTAATTGCCACTGCAAGCCCCACATTGTTGGCTTCTCCATGGTTCTCTTGGCAGGAAGTCTTGGTGCCGTGACCGCGTGCTTTGATTGATTGGTACGTCGGCTCGGCTTCAGTTGCATGTGGCAGATCCCATTGCCGACCAGAGGTAGCACAGACTGATTTCATGTCCGAGGCTTTGAATGAAATTGAGCATCATGTAGAACGGCTCCTCTGACATCGAAGACATTTTGCAATATCATGTGACAGAGTGTGGCCCCAATTCTCCAGCGAACCATCTGACGTATGAATTGGTTTTCCAATCGCCTGGCTGTTGGCCAGATGCGAAGGCAGTGCAGGCGAGTCTCGAGGGTTGCTCGAGCTTCCTTATTCCATAGACCTCGCACTGGACTAAAAGACGAGATGTTCGTGGGCTGCTCTAGGTGCTCATGATAGTAAACGGTATGCCCCCGAGGGTTGGAGGCGAGGCTGGACATTTGGGGGCAGCGACCAGGACAGTCCACTGCCTGATACCGCTCCTCCACTGCTTTGATCGAGCGGGCGCGGATGCGGCAAGTCGTGCATCGGCGCTGGCCCTTGACAATCGCCCAGACGTGGGCCCTCGGGGGCACTCGAGGGCCCACGGGAGGCGGGGGTCCCGGGGGCCCTCGAGGGCACTCGAGGGCCCTCGGGGGCACTCGAGGGCCCTCGGGGGCACTCGAGGGCACTCGAGGGCCCTCGGGGGCACTCGAGGGCCCACTCGAGGAATGGGCAGGAAGCGGGGCCACGGGGTCCCGGGAGGCCGAGGCCGAGGCAGCCCCCGAAGGAGGGGAGAGGCTCTCGACGGGCCTGGCCAGCGCCCTGTTCCTGCGCGGGGCCATCGCGGGCCACCCTCCGAGGGCTCTTTTGCAGCGTGTCCGAGGCCCTTCTTAAGCAGAGCCGCGTCACTCTGGTGCTGCTCTGCTTCGGCGAGACTCGGGAGCGGAAAAGAGGGGGGTGATGACTAGGGGGGGGTGGATATCATGGCGCGGGCCATGAGATTTCCTCAGATTTCATGGCGCCTCTTCTTATTTCATTACGTCCCTGGCCCCCCCGATGGGCCGCGCACATGCCGCCGGTCATGATTTGCACCCCCCCTCTTGGACACCCCCCTCTTTGCCGCCCCCGAGAGACTGGGTTGGCATCCAAGGTTCCCAAGGTTCGCAGCGGCCTTGGCTGCTCTGTCAGCGGCATCGCTGCGGCGCGCTAAGCAGGGTTCTTTGCCATGTGGGGCCAGGGTGTCAAGGTTCTGGTGATCCTCGACTTTCTGGAGTCTGGGGCCCGTGCTGGGCCTGGCGGAATTTACCCATCTGGAGAACATAGGTCATTTTGTCACAGTTCGCGTTCCCGACAGGAAGTTGGACACTATAGTCTACCTGAACATCTGGGGCCGAGGTTGCAAGATCCTCCGCCCGCGAGCACTTTGAACCCAGCCCATCTATTCTTGCGCGGGTACCTGCGCTGCCGTGCAGCTGCAGGACTTCTTTGTAATCCGAATATTTGTATACATATATATATATATAGATTGCAGCCGCAGGACACGAACATAAAACCGATAAACCGATAAACCGATCAACCGATAAACTATTTCGGTTGATCGGTTTATCGGCAGATCGACCGATAAACCGATATGATTATATCGGTTTATCGTTTAAACCGACTCATCGCATGCGTGCCCGAATCTCAGCACAGCTTGGCTTTATCAGTTTATCGGTTTATCGGTATATCGGATGTTTCAGTTTATCGGTTGATCGGTTGATCGGTTTATCGGCCCGGCGTTGTCGTCGTTGTCCAATGGGTAATCCTTCGAAATTCTCTCTCCTCTTCCTCCTAGTCCTCCCCTTCCTCTTCCTCCTAGTCCTCCTCCGCCTCCGCCTCCTCCTCCTCCTCCTCCTCCTCCTCCTCCTCCTCCTCCTCCCTCTTCCTCCTCATCCCTCCTCCGTTCCGATCCTCCCTCCCTCCCTCCCTCTCCTCCCTCCCTCCCTCCCTCACTGGCCCCGACGCCCATGGTTCTCCTAGTCCTCCCTCCCCCTCTTCCTCCTAGTCTCCTCCGCCTCCCCTTCCTTTTCCTCCTAGTCCTCCTCCGCCTCCGCCTCCTCCTCCCCTCCTCCCTCCTCCTCCTCCTCCTCCTCCTCCCCTCCTCCCTCCTCCTCCTCCTCCTCCTCCTCCTCCTCCCTCCTCCGTTCCGATCCTCCCTCCCTCCCTCTCCTCCCTCCCTCCCTCACTGGCCCCGACGCCCATGGTTCTGCGCGCGCAGGGCCGCGGCCCCCGCGAGCCCCTTCTCGGCGTTCCAGCTGACCACCATTCCTGGGGAGCCCGTCCTCCCTCCCTCTTCCCCTCCTGCCCACGCTCTCACATCCGTCCCCCAGTCCCCTCCCTTGTTCCCCTCCCTTGTTCCCCCCCCCTCCCTCTCCTCCTCATCCGGCCTCATGCTTATACTCCCTTTCCCACCTCCTCCCTCCCCTCATTCTTCCTCCTCCTCATAATGATCCCCCTCCTCCCTCCCCCCTCACCTCCACCTCCCCCCCTCATACACCTCCCCTTCTCATCCTCCTAATCCCTCCTCTCCCCCATCCCTTCCTCCCCCCCCCTTCCTTTGCCCCTCCTCCTCCTCATCATAATCATCCATCATCCCGTTCGTCCTCCTCCTCCCCCTCCCTCCCTCCCCTCCTCTATACTCCCTTCCCCCCTCTCCTTCCAATTCCTCCGCCTCACTCATTTCATCGTCACCCTCCTCCTCCTCCCCCCCCCCCTCCCCCCCCCCCCCCCCCCCCCCCCCCCCCCCCCCCCCCCCCCCCCCCCCTCCCCTCCTCCTCCTCCTCCTCTCCTCCTCCTCCTCTCCTCCTCTTCCTCCTCCTCCCCTCCTCCCCATCCTCCTCCTCCCCTCCTTCCTCGTCCCCGATCCCCCCCCTCCTACTCCCCCGTCCTCCCCCTACTCCCCCTCCCCTCATCCGAGCTCCGCGCCCCCCCCTCCCCGGCGAGAGGGGGCGGGTATTATGGGAAGCGAAATCTGGCGGGGCATTTTTGGCGAGGGCCCAGACGCCGAGCGTCCCCGGGGCGACGGGGGCGAGGGGCCCCTCGTCCTCCGCCTCAGCACCAGGGGCCCGAGCAGCGTAGTGTCATTTTTTGGCTCCTGGTTCCATGCGGGGCGACGGCGCGGCAGCCTCAGCCGACATTCAGGCGAGTGTGGCTGGCGTCGCCAGTCGGGCGGGGCCATATGCACTAGTAGATTGGATCGTGTCGGGCTTGACTACAAATCTCTTGGAACAGCATAATGGGCCAGCGTTGCGACAGCTTGGCGCCGCGATATTGCCTCTCAACAGTTTCGAGTTGCACGGCGTCGACGTGGTCCAAGAGAAGCCGGCTCTTCTGATCCATGGGTGCGTGTGGCCGCCGGTCGAGTGTTTCGCATGCCTCGAGCAGCTGATGACTAAGTACTCGGGCAGACAACCAACTCACACGGAGAGGTGCCGCTTCTACGAAACGTTAGTCTTCGAAGCGATTGCAAGTCAAGTTCCTGGAGGTACGGTTGTCAGCATATGTCGGCAGTCTGAGCATATCGCACCAGGAGCCACGCCGGCGGTGCTGGAGACGCTCGGCCACATTCCAGGCTATCAGCCAATGATATCAAATTTGGGATCTAACGGGGAGCTTCAGCCGTTACAGGACGGCGACGCTTTTGTGGCACGAGTGTCGACTACGGGACCAATCGACCCGCAGGCTTACATGGGCAGGCGCGGGAACCTCGACCTAGTCGACATGTGCACCATGGCATCGACCAACAACATGCGCGTCATATTCCTTGGCGAACTCAACGGGGGGCTCACCATGGGTTGCGCGATGGGCATGCTGTACAACCAGTTCCAGCCTACGCCGATGAAGGACTGGACTAAGCCAGCTCGGGCGCTCAGAGTACTCGGGGGGTGCGTGGGCACGTATGAGGACTTCGTCGAACACGAAATCTGGTTGGGCATTTCGTCGCCCGCATGTGGTGCGAAAACCGGGGCATGGCGGCGGGCACTTGGTGTGATAGCCAGGCTGCGTGGGTCCCCCACCCCGGGTCCACGTCTCATCTCTCCGATATTCTGGGATCCGATATTCTTTGAGTTGAAATAATCTGGCCACCATCGCCTGAGCCATCCTCGCACTTGCTTCCCGCCGAAATCTGCCCCGCCAGATTTTGCCTCCCGCGCGGCTGCCGCCATCGCCATCGTTATCATCAGCATGACCTTCCTCGTCCTCATCCTGAGACATCCTCGCAACGCTGACCTCTGATATTCTTCCCTGCCCCAAATTGTGCTGGCCAGTTCCGCCTGCGCAAAAACTCGCAGCGTTGACCTGGGATGCGCCCTGCCTTCACGTAGTCTGACCCCCGATCTTCCCCGAGATGCGGTGTTCAGGCCACTTGCGCCTGAGACGCCCTCGCACCTCTGACTTCGGAGGCGCCCTGCCCCATGGCGGTTCGGCCACTGTCGCCTGCGACATCCTCGAAACAGTGGCTTCCGAGACGCGTAGAGCTGACCTGTTCAACCCACTTTCGCATGAGACATCCTCATAACTCTCGGTCTCCCGCCGCGAGATCATCTGGCAGAAGTCTCCCGGGTGATCCTAATTGTGTCCCTCCGGCGGCCCTGTTGAAGCTGTCCTGGAGCCGTCCTGGCCCTCTCCGATGGCCCTAGGGAAAGCCTAAGAGAGCCCCAAGACGACCGAAGAGGGATCTCTGGGTTCTGATTGAGCCCTCTGGGATCCTTCCCAAGGCTTCGCGACAGCTCCAAGGGCACTCACTCAGAGGTCCTCGTGGAGCTCAAGCAGTTTCGTTGGGCGGCCGCGCGGATGCGCCGCCGCGCGAGCGCGCCCCCTATCGGGCACCCGCCGCCGCACCTAGTGCGCGCTGCGTCGCAGCGCGGGCCGAGGCCCCCAGGCGGCCCCCCGCCGCCGCACCTGTTGCGGGCGCCACCCGCAGCACCATCGAGGTCTCGATCCCCCGGGGAAGGCCAGCCCGAGAGGGGCCTGAGCCGAGTGGAGAGCAGGGCCCGACCACGCCCCAGCCAAGGAAGGGGAGCGGCCTCGGCAGCGCGGGGCCCTCCGCCCCAGCCGAGCAGCAGGCCCCGCCCCAGCCGAGCAGCAGGCCTCGGCAGCGCGGGGCCCTCTGCCCGGGCCGAGCAGCACCAGGGCGAGGGAGGAGGCGGCGAGTCGACACCACCGAGCCCCCGCGCGAGCGACCTGGACCTCGAGGACGAGGCGGGACCGCAGGCGGCGGCGCAGCCTTATCCGAGCGCTGCGTCGCCGCGCGGGCCGACACCCCCAGGCGGCCCCCCGCCGGCTTTCTCCAGGGCCCCATCGTTTGGCGGTGTCCAGCGACGGGCGAGGAGTTGCGCTACTTCGCCGCCAGGGTGGCGCCCTCCAGTTGCGGGGTTGACGCGGATGAGCCGCCTGAGAACGGGCCGCTCGAGGAGGAGCCGCCGTTGCTCTACCTCGCCGGCCTCGGGGGCGAGGGCGGCGACGCGAGAGCGCCGTTCGCCGGGAAGCTCAAGGCCACGATGAGCTGGGGACTGCCGCCGTTTCGGTTCCTCGCGCCACTGCGGCCGCGAGACCGGCTGTGGATCCTGGATCGAAACGACGCTGCGCGCGGCTTCCTCGGGGATCTAGTGCCCGGGAGCGTGGACCTGCTCGCGGACTTCGTTGAGAGCTCCGCCGACGGCGGGCCCGTCGTCGCGCTCGGCTTTTCCGCCGGCGCTTACTGCATCACGGAGCTCCTGGCGCGCGGGCGGCCGCGCATGGAGGCGGTGGCCTTGGGGGGTCTCCACGGCCATGGGCAGCCCTATTTGGCTGGAGTTCCGGCGTACACGGACCCAGTCGGGAAGTTCCAGGATTACCTGGGCCGCTTGGAGGAGCACCCAGGAGTGCCAGGTGGCATCTGGGCCGCGCACGCCGAGGACGACGACCAGTGCCCGAGGCGGTGCGCCGAGGAGGCGCTGGAGGCATTGGGGGCCCGGAGTGCGCAGCAGGGCTTCCCGCGGGCGCAGCGCGCGTTGCTGCCGCCGGGCATCCCGCGGGCGCAGTGCGAGAACAGCGCGCTCTGGCGAAGGGAGCTGCCCCGCGCGCTGCTGCGCGCGGCCCGCGAGCGCGGCAGCGAAGGCGCAGAGCATGTGCTGGGCGAGGTTGCTGGCGGCGCGGCCGGCGCGCCTGGCGCCGCGCGCGTCTGGCTGCCGTGCGACGCCGACGCGGCCGGCGACGCGGCCTCCCAGGAGCTCCTCGCGAAGCTCCGCGAGGGGGCGGCGACGCGCCGACGCAACCGGAGCAAGAAGCTTCGGAAGGACGCGTCGGCGCGCCGACGTGGCCAGCCGACGCGCGCGGAGAGGCGGGCGCATCTGCAGGGGTAGTGTCGCGCCCTATCAAATATGACGCGCGTCACTCCCTGCCATCGTCGCCGTCGCCGTCGAGGACGCAAGTGGATGACTTGGAGGGGGGTGACGAGGGAGAGGAGAGAGTGGTCGGTAGTGGGGGGGGGCCAGAGGGGCGGCCAGAGGAGAGAGTGGTCGGTGGTACCAGCCGTCCTGTGATATATTCGCCCCCAGCCAACCTCTGGTATGTTTGTCCCCAGCCGTCCTGTGGTATATTGGCCCCCTGCCGACCTGCGATTTGCAGATGCTCCGCGCGCAGGCGGTCTTGCGGGAAGCGAAATCTGGCAGGGCACTTCGGGCTAGGATGTTGTCGGTTTCTACCGTGCTTAGGCGGGGTGGAGGGGGGGCTCCTTCTCCCCCTCCCCCTCTTTGCGCTTTAGGGGTTTCGCATTTCCCCTCTCCTCCTCCCCTTTCCTCCTTCTCCTTCCCCTCTCGCGGAGTCTTGTCGGGGCTCTGCTCCTCGTGGAGTCTCGTCGAGGCTTTGCTCCCGGAGCCGATCGCCGTCCGTCCTTTCGTACAATGTGATCCAGACCGACGCAAAATGGCGCGCCAGATTTTGCCCCCCACCGAAATTTGCCCCGCCAGATTCTGCCTCCCGCGCGGCTGCCGCCATCGCCATCATTATCATCAGCATGACCTTCCTCTTCCTCATCTTGAGACATCCTCGCAACGCTGACTTCTGATATGCCCTGCCCCAAATTGGGCTGGCCATTTTCGCCCACGCAAAAACTCGCCTCGTTCACCTGGGGGGGGCGTGCCCAGCCTTGAAATAGTCTGACCCCCGATCTGCCCCGGGATGCGATGTTCAGACAACTTTCGCCCGGGGCGCCCTCGCACTTCTGACTTCGGAGGTGCCCCACCCCATGGCGGTCCGACCACTTTCGCCTGCGACATCCTCGCAACAGCGGCTTCCGAGACGCCTATAGCTGACCTCTTCAGGCCACTTTCGTCTGAGACAACGACCTCGCATATGCCCTGCCCCAAGTTGGTTCGGCCACTGTCGCCTGAGACCCTCGCGGGCCCTGCGCTACCCGCGCAAAGCATCGCGCGCGGCGGGAGATGCTCGGACCGCTGCGGGACTCCGTCCGCACCAGAGACTCAGGCTGATCAAACCGAGCCGCCCCAGAGCGGGGTGCGCCGTCCGCGCCAGAGCCAAACGCAAAACTCACGCCGTCGCCGTCGTCGTCGTGGCGGGGGACTGACAACCAGCCGATAACCCGATAAACCGATATGCGGCACAAGGATCGCCTCCACAGGTTCCCCCCCAGCGGTCTCAGACCAGCCAGTCAACCGATGAACCGATAAACCGATAAACCGATAAACCGACGAAGAGAGGGGGGGCGCGCCAGCAATCGCCTCGACGTTCGCATGCGAAGATTATCGGTTTTTCGGTTGGGCGACCGATCCACCGATAAACCGATCAAATTATATCGGTTTTTCGGTTGATCGGTTTGCAAACCGTTCAACCGATTAGTTTTTTATCGGTTGATCGGTTTATCGGTCGGATGGATTTCCGGAAGCCGTTGCCGCTGGCACAACTCACAGGCCCAAGCATATATTTTTGGCCATCTGTGGCCATGGGCCCCCTTTGAGACCTAACGTTCTTGTAAATGTTGGAACACGCTCAGGCCCCCTCATCAGCAGTTCTATATGCGTTGGGGGTCGATGGGCCCCCGGAAGCTGTCTGTAAAAAACGCCCATTGCCAGCGCGCGCAGGGATGGCGAGGGCGACCGGCAAGGCTGAGAAACATTCGCCCGACTCACTACGTGGCCCCCTGGTCGCGACGTTGGGCGGAGGCCTCCGAGTGCCTGCGGAGCAGTGCATGCGGGGAAGGTTTCGGCGGGCGTTTCTGCGCTTGCGTGGCCGCCTTTGGGCGCGTGCCCGCGACTGCGACCGGCCGCGGACGCTTCGTGATCAGTCGCGGGTGCTCGTGAGCACGCGTGGAAGGTCTCGCCAACCTTTTGGGGAATATGTAAACACGCGGGAGTGCTTGCCAGTGCTTCCGCGTGCCTCTGAGCGCCCGTGGTCTCGCATGGCCGCTTGCGGGCGTCTCCCCCAGTAGCTGCGCGCTTCTGAGTGCACGCGTGCGCCCCCGCGCGCACTGAATGGCGCTGCTATGTTGCGAGCCGCGCAAAACTGCCACTGCCGGTCCCCGCGTTCCTCTCCTCCTCCTCCTCCCTCCCCCTCCTCCCTTCTTCCCAATCGTCATCATCATCGTCATCATCGTCGTCGTCCGTCCGTCAATCATCATCATCATCATTATCATCGTCAGCATCATCGTCAATACGTGTCCGACCCACAAGCCCACTTCGGCACACCCTCCTCCATACGTTTACGTGGCCCATAGGTAGCTCCACCGAAGCCCCAGTGGCAGGGTCCGCATGCTCCCCATTACCCATTTCGTCACACACACCCCTCACACAAAGAAGATTCGTGCCCCTATAGGGAGCTCCACCCGACGGCCCCAGTGGCAGGTGTCCGCATAGCCCTCCCCACCACCCATTTCGGCAACATCCCTCAACAACGTTTCGTGGCCCCATAGGGAGCTCCACCGAAGGCCCCAGTGGCAGGGTCCGCATGCCTCCCCACCACCCATTTCGGCACACCGCTCACACGTTTCGTGGCCCCACAGGGAGCTCCACCGAAGGCCCCAGTGCAGGGTCCGCATGCCTCCCCACCACCATTTCGGCACACCCCTCACACGTTTCGTGGCCCCATAGGGAGCTCCACCGAAGGCCCCAGTGGCAGGGTCCGCATGCCCCCCCACCACCCATTTCGGCACAACCCTCACACGTTTCGTGGCCCCATAGGGAGCTCCGCCGCAGGCCCCAGTGGCAGGGTCCGCATGCCTCCCACCACCCATTTCGCGGCAACACCCTCACACGTTTCGTGGCCCCATTAGGGAAGCTCCACCGAAGGCCCCAGTGGCAGGGTCCGCTGCTCCCCACCACCCCATTATTCGGCACACCGAGCACAAAACGCATTCGTGGCCCCAAAGGGAGCTCCACCGAAGCCCCAGTGGCAGGTCCGCATTCCTCCCACCACCCATGTTCGGACAACACACCCAACAAAGCAACCCTTCACACGTTTCTTGGCCCCATAGGGAGCTCCACCGACGCCCCAGTGGCAGGGTTCGCATGCCTCCCCACCACCCATCTCGGCACACCCCTCACACGTTTCGTGGCCCCATAGGGAGCTCCACCGAAGGCCCCAGTGGCAGGGTCCGCGTGCCTCCCCACCACCTATTTCGGCACGCCCCTCACACGCTTCGTGGCCTCATAGGGAGCTCCACCGAAGGCCCCAGTGGCAGGGTTCGCATGCCTCCCTACCACTCATTTCGGCACTCCCCAACACCAATTTCGGCACACCACTCGCACGTTTCGTGGCCCCATAGGGATCTCCACCGAAGGTCGGGGGGAGCTTGAGACTCTGGTGACACATGCGTTGGCACGTCTGGGTGGCTATCGGGTGGCTGGAACCGTTGGGGTAATCCGTGGAGAATGGGCTGTGGAAGTCGCTTCTTGCCTTCGACATCTACACGGTGTCTCCGCCACCTCTTCCTGCGTGCCCAGTAACAGGTCTCATGATGCGATGATGATACTGATGTGTTGGCTCGCCCCAGTGAGCTCTCCCCGCCCCAGTGAGCTCCCCCCCTCCGCCCGCCACCTCCTGCCCGCGCTGCCCTGTGCCTCGTCCATGCAGTGGCGCGGTGCCTATGAGAAGAGGGGCCTAGTTTGCGTGCCCCCTCCTTCGTCGCATATCCGTGCGGTGCTCGCAGCTGCATATGGTTGGGTCCTTCGCCAGGCTAATCTAAGCCTTCCCGGAAGACGCAGCGCACTTTTCAGGGGGGGCCCGCCGCCTGCTGAGAGGGCCTCCTTCTCACTTACCCCCTCGTTCGCTGCTGACAGGAGGAGGGCGGAGAGAGCTCTCCACCCCTTCGCGCGGCATTCGGCCTCCGGGGGCTGCTTTCGGGCACTGAGGGGGTCAGATATGGATCCAGGGTGAAAAACGCTTGGAGCGGTGCAGGGACCGATTCTGACCGGATTCGGCCTCCTCCCCTCCTCCTGGCCGAAGGTGCCCCAAGGATCCCCGCGGGGGGCGCCGCCGGCGGGCCCCAAGAGGGCCCACAGAGGCCTTGCTGTAGCCGTTTGGGCTCAAGTTTTTTGGTTGGCTCGAGCCGCGCGGCGAGGTCGGGTCTCGCCAGCGTGCGGCCCACCGCCGCCGCCCGGTGCAGGAGCCCATGGTGTTCTCCAGCCTTTGGGGCATGCTGCCGGTGTTTGGCGCGCGCTCGGCGAAGGTGGACCCCCGGGGCACGGGTGGTCCTCAGCTGGCCGCGGGCGGCAGGCGGCGCTGGGCCCCTCACTGGGGCATCGCGCGCGCGCAGCTGCAGGAGCTGCTGCTGCAGCTGCGCAGCGGCGACAGGTGGGTCGCCACATACAACGTTTACGACCTGGTGGACAAGTTTATCAAGCCAACCACCGCGGGCACGGGCACAGGATACGCGCTCATGATAAACAGGGACCAGCCGAAGGAGGTCAACCTGATGGTCTCGCACGCGTGGTCTGAGAACGCCGAGGAATTCCTGGAGACCTGCATCTGGTACGCCTCCGACACCGACGCGATGTTCATATGCGCCCTGGCCCTCTACCAGGTCGGGGACGCGTCTGGGCCCACGGTCGAGGAGCAGCTGGGCGACGGGCCCTCTGACAGCCCCTTCTTCCGAGTGCTGAAGCACATCCGCGACCGGGGCCGCCGCCTGGGCCCACTCCGGTGGCCGGTCCGGTTTATCTGCACCTGCCCGCCGGCCGCTGCTCCTGGGAACCGGGCTCATCGCGCTCTACCTGACGACGCTGTGGCACGGCTGCGCCCCCCTCGCCGACGCCTGCGCCACCAGGGTGATGTTGGATGGCTCGGGCGAGGCGCGCATGTTCTCGTGGGAGTGGCAGTGGGTCGACCTTCCGGACGACACGTCGGGCAGCTCTCGAGCTGGGCTTCTGCTCCTCACGGCCGCCCTCGCCTGCCAGTGCCTCAAGAGGCTGACGTGCAGCGGCCACGTGGTGGTCGTGCCGAACAGGGAGTGCGACATCTACACTCGGCTCTGGTGCGTCTATGAGATTTTTGTCGCTCGAGAGCGCACGGGCGTTCCCGTTGCCCTCGGGCACACCTTCGCCTCCGCGGGAAGATGTAGCTCCCGGGAGGCGACCTGCGGCAAGCCAGTTCAGCCAGGGGACCCCCCTAATGCAGACACTGTCCGCATCACGAAGGAGATCCTCGACGCCGGCGGCGACAAGGAGCACGACCGCATCGATCGGGCCGTCTTCTTGACGACCCGCGCCATGTATTTCAGCGCGGCTTTCTGGGCCCTGTGGTTCACGGCGCTCGTGGGCACCTTCTGCGCCGCGGAGTGGCACCTGCGAGCCCCCGAGATCGGGGCCGGGGCGGTAGTGGGGGACCTGCTCGCGTGCGCCGTCTGCGGCTGTACCGTGGTATCTCGCGCGTTGTTCGCGTGCACCAGAGCACAGGGGCGCCTCGCTCCGAAGGCTGTCGCGGTGGCCGTGCTTCCCCTGTTCTTAGGCGCCTGCGCGCTCACCTTCGCGAGTTTCGTTGCCAGGGTGGCCTTGACGGACGAGGGGAAGATTCGTGAGAGTTTCGGCTACACGCTCTTCGCCTCCTTCTGTGGGAACGGTGCCAGCTTCCTCATGGCTGGCTGCGCGATTGGTTTCATGGGCATTGCGGCTGCTGCGGTGGCACATTCGCTCCCCAACGCCCTCGTCGGCTTCGCGATTCGGCGGCCCGCGGCGTTTTGCTTGCTGACGTCCACGCCGCTGGTGTTGCTGCACGTCATAGTGTTCAGGACTCGGATGTCGCAGCTTCGTGACCTCTACGCGGCGCTCGTGTTCCACACGGCGGGCGTCATCGGCTATTTTTTCATCTCGGTCGGCCTTTCGTGGTGGATCCTCGTGCACGAGTGGGGCGTGAGGGCTGACCTCAGTTATTAAGACTTGGACGATCTTCGCACCCAGACATGTTTCAGAGATCAGCGCCGCGCCCTTGCCAGCCCCAGTTGTGTGGTATTCTGGCGCGCTCAGGAGGTATGATGTTGACTGGTTGCCACTCGCTGCAGACGCTGTGTGGCGCAGAATTGTTGTGCCGAGCGAGTGCTTCAGGGCCTTGTCGTTCCAGCCCGGGCTAGTGAAGAGCTGCGTGTTTGTTCCCAACCATCCTGTGGTGTTGGGTCCTCGTTTTGTAGAGACGGCGCCCCGCGTTCCTCACCTCCTCCTCCTCCCCCCCCTCCCTCCTCCCATCATCATCATCATCATCATCATCATCATCATCATCATCATCACCACCGATTTCGGCACGCCCCTCACACGTTTCGTGGCCCCATAGGGAGCTCCACCGAAGGCCCCAGTGGCAGGGTCCGCATGCCTCCCCACCGCCCATTCATTCGCGATCGTCAAGCGACTTGCTCATCGTCCAGTGGATTTGGTATGTAAGTCAACTGTCGGTCCCAAGCTCGGGACGGGCCGCATGCCTCCCCACCACCCATTTCGGCACACCCCTTCACAGAACACGTTTTCGTGCCCCACTAGGGAGCTCCACCGAATGCCCCGTGGCAGGGTCCGCAGCCTCCCCACCACCCCTCTTCGGCACACCCCTCACACGTTTCGTGGCCCCACAGGGAGATCCACCGAAGGCCCCAGTGGCAGGGTCCGCATGCATCCCCACCACCCATTCGGCACACCCCTCACACGTTTCGTGGCCCCATAGGGAGCTCCACCGAAGGCCCCAGTGGCAGGGTCCGCATGCCTCCCCACCACCCATTTCGGCACACCCCTCACACGTTTCGTGGCCCCATAGGGAGCTCCACCGAAGGCCCTAGTGGCAGGGTCCGCATGCCTCCCCACCACCCATTTCGGCACACCCCTCACACGCTTCGTGGCCCCATAGGGAGCTCCACCGAAGGCCCCAGTGGCAGGGTCCGCATGCCTCCCCACCACCGATTTCGGCACACCGCTTCACGACGTTTTTTCGTTGGCCCCATAGGGGAGGCTCCACCGAAGGCCCCAGTGGCAGGGTCCGCAATGCCTCCCACCACCCAGCTGTTCGGCACAGACCCCTCACACGTTTCGTGGCCCCATAGGGACTCCTCCGAAGGCCCACTGGCAGGTGCCGCATGCCTCCCACACCACCCACCAGTTCGGCACAACAACATGACCCCTTCACACGTTTCGTGGCCCCCAGAGGAAGCTCCACCGAAGGCCCCAGTGCAGGGTCCGCATGCCTCCCCACCACGCAAATTCGCACAACCCCTCACACGTTGTGTCCCCATAGGGAGCTACACCAAGGCCCCAGTGGCCAGGGTCCCCTGCCAGGGTCCGCATGCCTCCCCACCACCCATTTCAGCACACCCCTCACACGTTTCGTGGCCCCATAGGGAGCTCCACCGAAGGCCCCAGTGGCCTGGTTTGCATGCCTCCCCACCACCCATTTCGGCACATCCCTCGCACGTTTCGTGGCCCCATGGGGATTTCCACTGAAGGCCCCAGTGACTGGGTTCGCATGCGCTCCCACCACCCATTTCGGCACACCCCTCACACGTTTCGTGGCGCCATAGGGAGCTCCACCGAATGCCCCAGTGGCTGCGTTCGCATGCCGCCCCCACACAAATTTCGGCACACCCCTCACACGTTTCGTGGCCCCACAGGGAGCTCCACCGAAGGCCCCAGTGGCTGCGTTCGCATGCCGCCCCCACACCATTCGGTACACCCTCACAACGTTTCGTGGCCCCCATAAGGAGCTCCACCGAAGGCCCCAGTGGCAGGGGTTCGCAATGCCGCCCCCAACGACCCATCTCGGGGCACAAAGAGAGGGCAATAAGCACCCCTCAAACGGTTTGTGGCCCCATAGGGAGATCCACCGAAGACGGTACTCACACCAGCATTGCTCACAACTGCATATGGTTGGGTCCTTCGCCAGGCTTTTTTTTGTTGTTGTTTTCCTTTCTTTCTCCCCCCCTCTCTCTATTTCTTTCTTTCTTTCTTTCTCTCTCTCTCTCTCTATCTCCCTCTCCGGTGGTTTGAAATATTAGGTGAGGCGCCATATTGGCCTGGAAACTACAAAGAGCCCTCAGCGTTGACAAATTGGGCCGCCTCCGACGCGCCCACTCGCGCATGGTGGTTCCCGCATTTTGCGCAAGAGGGATGTCGCAAGTTGGCGTGGCAACTATAGCGGACCCCTAGCGGTGACCGCTTGGATTTCCAACTTGACATCGTTTCTCCATGGGTTTTCCATTAGCGCAGGGTACAACGCTCCGATTCGCGCGCGCGCTCTCGCGCTTGTTTTTGTTTGTATTTTCTGCAGTCGGGAGAATCGCCATCTTGGTTTGGCACGTAGACAATGGTGCTCAAACGTTGACCGAATGGGTTTCCAACCGAGCATGCGGTCTCCACGGGTTTGTCCACAGGCGCAGCGTAGGATGCCCCGATTGGTTTCTGCAGTGCGCGCGCGCGCTCGTGCTTGGTTGTTTTCGTGTTCTTCGCAATAGAGAAGTCGCGATGTTGGCCTGGAAATTACAGTGGGCCCGTAGCGGTGACCGGCTGTGTTCTGGACCTATAGTGCGGTTTTCACGGATGTGTCCACTGGGGCAGCGTACGCTGCTCCGACGCGCACTTGGTGGTTTCTGCATAGTGCGCAATTGGGAAGTAGCCCTGTTGGCTCGGGAACTAGCTGGACCCTGAGCGGTGGCCGATTGGGTTTCCAACCGAACACTGGCGCAGTGTTCAATTCTCCGACGCGCGCGCGCTCGCCGTTGGTCTGAGGTCTAACTTGAAAAAAGTTCCCCGCGGGTCTGGCCACAAGTGCAGCGTGCGCTTCTCCAACGCTCGCGCATTCGCGCGTGGTGCTTGTCGCGTTATGCGCAGTAAGGCAGTGGCCCTGTAGGCCATTTGGCGATATGCGCAATAAGGGCGTTGGCCGCTTGGGTTTTCAACCTAACATGCTATCCCTGCGGTCTTGTCCATTGGCGCAGCGTGTAATGATCCGGCACCCGCGCTTCATTATGCGCAAGGGGAAAGTCGCCATGCTCGCTTCGAACCTAGAGTGAAACTTCAGCGTTGACCTATTAGGTTTCGAACTGGATTTGCGGTCTCCACTGTTGTGTCCAGTGGCTTAGCGTGCGCTGCCGTGACGCGCGTGCGGGGCAGTTTTCATATCATGCGCAAGAGGGAAGGCGCCATGTTGACCCGGCAACAAAAAATGCCCATTCGTGTTGACCGATTGGTCTCTAGCCTAACATGCGGTCTTCTCGGGTTGGTCTACTCGCGCAGCGTAGAGTGCTCCGACGTGCGCTTGGTGGTTATCGTCTTGTGCGCAGCAGGGAAGTCGCCGTGCTGTTCTGGGAACTATGGTGCATCCGTAGCGTTGGCCATTTGGATTTCCAAACCAACATGCGGTATTCACGGTCTTGTCCATTTGCGCAGCGGGCAAGACTCCGATACGCGCGCTTTGGTATACTGTGCGAGGGGGGAGACGCCATGCTGTCAGGGAAACTAAAGTGTATCATCCGCGTTGACCGACTTCTTTTCCAACCTAACATGCGGTCTCCGCGTGCTTGTCGACTGGCGGCGCAGTTTATGATGCTCCGACGCGCGCTTGGTGGTTCTGGTATCCTGTACAGTAGGGAATTTGCCATGTCGGCATGGGAGCTAACGTTGCTATTGTTGCTGATGGTGTTGGCTCAAGCCAAGGGCGGCTCAAGGGAGCTCCCGGCCCCCGCGCCCGGCCCCCGGCCTCCCGCGCGCCTGGCCCCGCTCTGCGCCGCGGCGGCCGAGCACTTCGGAAGGGCAGAGGCGCGAGCCGCAGCACAAGCGGCGGCAGCCCGAGCCTCCGCTCGAGGGCTTGGCTCCGGACGAGGGCCTGGCGTTGTCGCCGCGGAAGACGGCGCGTACGCCGCTGCCATGCCCTCTGGCCGTGAGCCGCCGGCACTTTGCGAAGATGGAGCTGCTGCTGGAGGAGACGCAGGCTCGGGCGAGGTTGCAGTCGTCCAATCCCTCGGAAGCACGGCTGCTGGAGGTGAAGACCGCGCTGCTGCAGGCCCGGCTGCTGGAGGCGAAGATCGAGTGCACGAAGAGGGAGCTGCTCGCGCTGGGAGTCAGGCCGGCGACCAGCAGCCCGGCGACCAGCTCGGCGGCCAACAGCTCGGCGACCAGCTCGGCGGCCAGCCCGGCGCCTTGCCTGGCTGCAGGCCGGGCTCTCAGTCCGGCTCCCAGCCCGCCGAGCAGCCCGACGTCCACCCTGGCGTCCTGCCAGCACGTGTCGCTGGTGCAGTTTGCGGACGACGTGATCTGCACCTTCGCGGTCCCGGCGCCGACACCGGACCCAAGCGACGCCGAGAGTCACCAGCCGCTGTCGGTGGCCCCAGGGGAGGTGGAGGGGGTGGATTGGGACCCGGACCCCAGCGAGGCTTAGACAGCCCGCCGCCGAGCGGGACGCCGACCTGTGCCAGACCAGCCGCAATCTTCGACCTCGCCGTGCTCGACCCGGTCCCGGAGCAGCGCTTGCAGTCGCCACTCTTCCCCTTCGGAGAAAATTTGGTGTGGGCTTGGTACCGCGATGCTCTGATTCCTGTTGGTTTAGTGGAAGTCTTCCAGCTGAATGGTGACGATTCGTATTCTGAGACGCCTGCTCCTGCACCTTCCTTGTTGGTCAGAGCGTGCGCCTTCCCCGGCTGCGCGCCCGGCGCCCAGCCCGGCGGCCCGCCCGGCACCCTGCCCGAGGGCCAGCCCAGCGCTCCGGCCGACGCCCAGCCCGGCGCCCTGCCCGGCTGCCTGCCCGGCGCCCTCGCCGCCACCGCCGTGACCGGCAGCCAGCCCGGCACGCCGCCCCCGCCGGCGTCGGCGCCCAGCCCGGCGCCCGGCACGGCTGCCAGCCGGCCGCCCAGCCCGGCACCCTGCCCAGCGGCGCGGCTGGCGCCCTGCCACCAGGCGGCCAGCCCTGCGCCCCCGCCCAGCCCTGCGCCTTGCCAGGCTGCCAGCCCGGCCCCCCGGCCGACGGCCGGCCTTGCGCCCTGCCCCGCCGCCAGCCCGACGGCGAGCCCGGCGCCCCCGCCGACGCCTTGCCCGGCGCCCTGCCAAGCTGCCAGCCCAGCGCCCCCGCCGGCTACGAGCCTGGCGCCTTGCCCGGCGGCGCGGCCGCCGCCCTGCCGGGCCGCCAGCCCGGTGCTCCCGCCGACGCCCTGCCCGGCGGCTAGCCCGGAGGCGAGCCCGGCGCCCTCGCCGACACCCAGCCCGGCTCCCTGCTTTGATCGTCGGGTGGCTGTAAGTGCGGTAAGAGCGTTCATCTTACATAATCTTAGTTAAGCCATAGAACGTACACTTGTTGATCGCGCATCTCATGTGTGCATATGCAATACTTTTGGTGTTTGTAAGTGTAGATGTAAGTAATATACTAAGTTAGATATCTCTGCTAAGTCGATGGGGCTGAACATATTCGTGTTTTTGCTAATCATTTGCGTATTTTTTATTCTTAACTTTTTTGAAATCCATTGAATTTCCGTTGTTGTTGTTGTTCAGTTGTTCAGGACCGAGGCGCCGCAGGTATTTGCTGTACCTCGCGGCCGCGGCGCTGCGGGCTGCGCGCATGCCCGCGGGGAGGGGGGAGGGAAGGAGGAAAATGTTTATCCATGTGTCTTCGGCCCTCCCTTATCCCCCCTTTCCTTAGGCGGCGCAACGCCTTCTCCTCCGTCGCCTCGTCCTCCGTCGGCGGTAATCCGCCTTCTCCCCCCCCCATGGCGGCAATCCGCCTTCTCCCCCTCCGTGGCGGCAAACCGCCCTTCTGGCGGCAAACCGCTTTCTCCTCCTTTGGCGGCAAACCGCCTACCCCTTCTGGCGGCAAACCGCCTTCTCCTCCTCTGGCGGCAAACCGCCTACCCCTTCTGGGGGCAAACCGCCTACTCCTCCTCTGGTGGCAAACCGCCTTCTCCTCCTCGTGGCGGGAAACCGCTTCTTCCCAACCGCCCTATCGGCGGCTTGCTTTGCCGCCTCCTTCCACCCCCTCGGCGGCGAGCCGCCCACCCCTTTCCCCCCTCCCCTCCCTGGCCTCTCCTTGACCCACCCTCCCCCATAGCTCTCTTCTTCCCCCCCGCGCACCCTTCGGCACCCCCTCCCCCGCCCCCCCTTCGACGCCCTCTCCCCCCTGCGCCCCCCCTCACCCAGGAGGGGGAGGAGGAGGAGGGAGAGGAGGAAGAGGAGAAGGAGGAGGAGGAGGAGGGGGAGGAGGGGGAGGAGGGGGAGGAGGAGGAGGAGGAGGGGGGAGGAGGAGGAGGAGGAGGAGGAGGAGGAGGAGGAGGAGGAGGGGGAGGAGGAGGAGGAGCAGGAAGAGCAGGAGTAGGATATGTCCGCCGCACGCGCGTTGGCTCGATCCGTTTTTGGCGAGCCCTCCTCCGATGGCTTCGGGCGGCGTGCGCGCGCGGGGAGTCGCGCGCTCCGCTCGGCGCGCGGTCGCGCCGCATCGCTGCCATGGAGGGCATCCTTCGAGGCCGCCTGGAGGAGGCGCGGGCGGCTTTCGTAGCGCGCGGCAGTGCGACGGAGCACCTTCCTGCCTGCGTCCAGGCGGCGACGTCCCAGCGCTGGTCGCAGCTCCAGAGTGCGCAGTTTGCTGCTTTGGGCGGCGGCGTGGGGTGGGCGCAGTCCGAGCTGGGAGACGTCTTGCAGGCTCTCTTTTTTTTTTCTTATTTTTTTTTTATCTTTTCTTTTTTTTCCTTTTGTTTTCTTTTTTCTTTCTATCTATTACTTTTATTCTTTTTTTTTGTTTTTTTTTTTCTCTTTGTTTGCGTTTTCTGTCGTCGGGCAGCCTGCAGGGGGGGAAGCTCCAGAACTACGAGGGGTTCATTGAATTTCTGACGCCTCAGTTGTGGGAGTTCGTGCTCTCGCCGCATTCGGGCTTCACTGCCAAGATGGCGGCGGTCTCAGAGCACCTCGGGGCGCTTGGCCTGAGGCATCCGAGCTGCCCGACGGCCGCCAATATGGCAGCATTCTTGTTGCTGGCGTGCAAGCAGACAGGCGTGGAGACGGGCGAGATCACGAGGGAGCTGTTGCAGTCATATCTGGCCACAGTGAAATCCTCGCTCAAGAATCTCGTGGCGACGATGCCGCCGCCCAGGGATGGCATCCAGGCTCTCCCCATCACGCCTGGGAGGCTCCAGTCTCAGTACCCCATCACGTACGTCGACGCCTTCCAGCCAGGTGTTGGAGCGACGGCGCCGCAGATAAATCCCGTCGAGATGGTGACGATTGCGAAGCTGATTAATCTCCGTGCAGGGAAGAAGAGCGGCCACCTCGCGCTGCCCGCGCCTGCGCCCGCCCGCGGCGGGCTGCTGCCATCCCACGGCCCAGGCGGCGGCTCTCCTCAGCAGCACCTCCCCATCGCGGCGGCCGATTCGTTCTCTGGGCGCTGGCCGACGGCTCCACGGGGATTAACAGAACGCATTCCCCCGCGGGACACCTGGTATTGGGTCGAGGGGTGGGTTCCTGGATCGGCGCGGGGTACGTTTCTGGATGCCTGGATGGAGGGCGTGTTGTGAAATATTCCCCCCCCATCCCCCTAGGGGGATGGGGGGGGGAATATTTTCGTTCGGCGGTGATCCGCCTGATTTCAGGTGGGGCTTTCGCGCAGCGGCGGCCGCTGGCCCAACCCAGCCATCCAGCTGATCGACCGCTCGCAGACGCAGCAGCCGCAGGAGCCGTTGCAAGAACGAGCCGGTTCGAACCACCAGCTTTCGATGGCGGCGGGGAGTTCGGATGCGCCGTCGACGCAGCAACTGGCGGCACACGATGGCGGCAAACCCGCCGACTGTCAGCCGTTATCGAGCACCGCCGCCGCCCAAACGGCCTCGATCAGCAAGAGCCGCGCGGCGAAGAAGCAGAAGTAGCATGAGCTGCCGATCGAGCTCGACTCCGACTCCGACTTCGGCATCGTCGCCGTGACGCCGCCGCCCAAGGCTGAGAAGGTCGGCATCGCCGCAGGCACTCTGAAGAAGACCCCGACGGAGGCGGCTCTGGCCATGGTCGCGGCCATGGATAAGAGGACGAAGGCGGTCAAGACGAAAAAGAACGCCGAGGCGGTGAAGGCCCCCACGCTTGCCACGGGAAATGCTGCTAAGAAGACGACGCCGCCTGGCAATGACAACGCGGCAAAGAAGACGACGCCGCCTGCCACGGGCAACGTGGCTAAGAAGACGCCGCTCCCCACGGGCAAGAAGACGGACGGCGCGGCTGGGAAGGACAAGCAGCGCAAGTGGGCGAAGCCGAGGTGGGAGATGCAGACCACACGCAACGTGGCGAGCGGGGTTGAACCTCCCACCGATGAGGCGTCGGGCGCGCGCGGCGATTCCCAGCAGCCCCGCTGGGGTCGCAGTTTGCGCGCCCGCCGCCTTTCAGGCGACTGTTCATCGATGCTCCGCCCCCCAGGTGCAGTTCCGCAGCGGCAGGGTCGGCGTCCCTGGCAGCAACGTCAGCCTGAAGTACATCGCGGGCGATGAGGCCGACAAGGCAAGATTCTCACCGACGCCCTTCTCGACGCCCTCCTCCGCGCTCTCTTCATTTTCGCCCCTGCCTCGACGCCCCCTCCGCCCCCTGCTGCCTCGTTGCGCCCGATCGCTCCGAGGCCAGGGCCATCGCGGTGGCGGAGGAGCTGGTCAAGAAGGAGCTCGCCGCCAGGGCGCGCGGCGAGTAATTCGCGCTACGACTCTTCAACTCTCCAGGCCAACGGGGCGGCCTCGGGATAACAAAAAGGTCGTGGCGGATATGCCGCCTCGTGGCGGATATGCCGCCTTGTAGCGCAGCCTTCTCGCCTTCCAACTCGAGGCGGACATGCCGCCCCCGCCCCACCCCTTTGCGCTCCTCCGCCCTTCGGGCGGACATGCCGCCGCCCCCCTCCCCTACTCGGCCCACTCCGCGCCCCCGCGCCACGTCCCTGCGCCCCCCTCTCCGCTGTCAGGCACTGGATCCCACGCCAACTAACGTCGGGGAGACGCCCACTGCTCGAACGGCGAAGGCGTTCACCCAGAATGGCATGGGCGCGCGCGAAGGCACCGACGTTGCCACCGCCCGTTCAACGACGAAAACAAGTGAACCAAGACCTGCACATTCAAAGGGACGCCAGTTCACTTATATTTCTGGTTCCAAATGCCACCCTCACTCTGCCCCCTCCCCCGAGACCCCGTCGCAAGAACCAGCGGGGCCCTTCTGAGAGGCCCCCG
>CAUYUJ010019682.1:229137-279137 GCA_963575745.1 Prorocentrum cordatum
GGGGCGCGTGGTTTTCTGCTGCTTCCTGTCTTGTGGATCGCGCCGCTGGTGGTGCCGGTGGCTCTGGTGGTGCTGCGCCTGGCGCTGCTGTTTTTCCCGTCGTGCTCGTCACAGCGCTGCATGTCATGGCGCTGGTGCTGCTGTGCGCGGTGGTGCTGTCTGCTGTCGTTATTCGGCGGCGGGCGCGGGGGGGAAATGAGAAGGGGCGGGACTTCCGAGGCTTCTGAGAAGTTTCTGGACTTCTGAGAGGGCTTCTGAGAAGTTCTGTCTGTATTCGAAATAGGCCAAGGAAACGTCTCAGAAGCCCCCCGGACTTCTAAGAAGTCCCGCGGCCTTCTGAGAAGGCCTTCTCCTTCTCATTTCCCCCCTGGGCTCGTCGCCTAGTTATGGTCCCAGAGGTGCCACCAGCGGCGCTAGGGGTTGTTGCATCATTGCAGTGCTGCTGGCGGCGCTCGCGCTGCTCCTGGTGGTGTTGCTGGTTCCTGTCGGGCTGGTCGCACTGGTGGTGTTGGCTAGTCTTTCTCGGGCCACTGAGAGGCAATGCTGGTGGTGCTGGTGCTGCTGCGAGTGGTGCTGTGATGTGTCTTGTCGGGCTAGTCAAAGTGGAATGTGCTCGTTGCGCTCGCACTTCTCCTGCTACACGCCCGACGCTTGGCGACCCACAGCTGCAGCGGGCAATGGCGACGCTGGCAGCGCGGCAGCCGTTGGACGTCCTGGACGACGGCGGGAGGGCGCTGCGCAGGGGCCGCTGTTGGCCCGATTAGGCGCCGATGTCGGCCGGGCAGGGCGCTGGTGCTGGGCGCTGGATCTGCTTGTCGGGCCAGTCGGCAGCAGGCGTCGGGCGCGGACGGAAGGCCCACGACGAGCCATTACCCTGTCCTCGTCCTCTCCGTGGCCGTCCTGGGTAGCGCTGCTACTATAGGCCCCGGCTGGCGCAACCCCTCCCCCTTGGAGCGACCGCCGTTCGGGCTGGGGCATATCACTAGTTGCTTCCTGGTCGGGGCTCGCACCTCCCAGCCAAACTTCGCACAGACGGACTGCGCATCTTTGTCTGGGACGCCCCCCCAGTGTCCAGCGCAATATCGAACGAGGTCTGGCCGTGACATTTTGCGCTGGGGCGAGGGGGCGCTTCCCCCCTCGCCGGCCTCGCCGGTGGGGGGTGGGGGTGTTCGCGCAATCAAGCGCGAATCGCCTGGCGCTGCTGCCTCCCGTCATGTTCGGTCTGGTGGAGCTGCTGGTGGTGCTGGTGCTGCCTTGCGTGGCGCAGCTGCCTCCCGCCGTGCTCGTCGCAGTGGTGCCGCTGGTCGCGCTCGTCCTGCTGCGTTTGGCGCCGCTGCTCGCCGTCGTGCTCGTTGCAGTGGCGGTGCTGGCGGCGTTGATGCTGCTTCGCTTGTGGTTACTGCTCCTCGTCGCGCTCGTCATACTGGAGCTGCTCGGGTCGCTCGTGCTTCTGTGCATGGTTGTGCTGCTTGGTGCCGTGCGGGCCGTAGAGCTATTACTGGCGTCGCTTTTGCCACTGCTGATCTCAGCACTGCTGGTGGCGGCGCCGATGCTGCTGTAGTGCTCGTCGCGGTATTTTTGCTGGTTGCGCCAGGGCTGGTGCGCGTCGTACTAGTGGTTCCCAGTGTGCGTGTCAAGATGGTGTTGCTGGTTGCTGGTGCTTATGCGTGTCGTGATGCCTGTTCTCGCGATGCTCGTCACAGTGGTGCTGCTGGTGGCTCCGTTGCTAGTGGCGCTGGTGTTGCTTGCGCTACTGCTGCTGGCGGCGTTGATGCTGCACGTGGTGTTGCTGGTTCCGACAGGCTTTGGTGGAGCGGTACTGCAGGGGCCATTATTGCTGCTGCCTTTGTTTTGCTACTCACAGTTGTGCTGCCGGTGACCCCTGTGCTGCTGCTGCTGCTGCTGCTGCTGCTGCTTGTGACGATGCTGCTTCCTGTCGGGCCGCATGGTTTTCCACGAGCAGCCTCCAGGTATAATGTTTGTATTATTGGTCGTTTCACCCGCTTCTGTTTCACTCTTGCTGCCGCTGTGCCCCAAGCGGGCCTCCACTGGAGACACAGCCTGGAAACTTGAAACTGGAAACTTGTTTCGCTCGTGTCGCTGACCGACGCGTCGCGGATCGTCGTGCGCATTTCCGCCAGGCCGTGCGGACTGCGGCGCGCAGGGCGACGGTCGGCTCCATCGGGACAGGCTGTGGGCTATGCCTCACTACCTACCAGACCACCCCAACCCAACCCGAAGGCTCAGATTTACCCTCGATTTCCAGTGGGGGGGGGTCGGGAAACATCGAAAAAACACATGTGGAACCCTTACCCCCCCCAACCCGAAATTCGGGTCTTCGGGTTGGGTTGGGGTGGTCTGGTAGGTAGTCAATGCCATGGGGCGCTCTCGGTGCCCAGCTCAAAATCGAACGATTTGGGCCGTGGCGCTTGGCGCTGGGGCGAGGGCGCGCTGCCACCCTCGCCGGCCTCGCCCGCGCTTGGGTTATGGGCGCTCGCGCAGTCCGGCGCGCATCGCCTGGTGCTGCTGGCTCCCGTCGTGCTCGCTCGTGTCGAGCTGCTGGTGGCGTTGGTGCTGCTTGCTCCTGTGATGCTGCTGGCTAGACTCGGGGGGGCGTAAGACCCGGGTTTGCCGGGACCCGGGGTTCGCCATCGTTTTTTGACGACCGCGACTCGGATTTTGACGAGGAGGAGTTTTGTGGGATGTCTGCAGCGGGAGGCCTCGTCAAAATGCAGGCTCGGCCTCGTCATTTTTTTGACGACCTCGTCGGGGATTTCCGAGTCCCCCGTACCCGGGTCTTACGTCTCCCCGATAGACAGGGCGCCGGTGCTAGGCTTTTCAGCTGCTGTCCGGGCTGGGCGGCGGCAGGCGGCGTGCGCTGACGGCGGGCCCACGACGAGTCACTGCCCCGTCGTCGCGTTCGCCCTGGCGCTCCTGGTGAGCGACTGCCGTCGGGCGACTTCCTCGTTGGCTCAACGAAGTCTGCATTCCTTCGAGTGGCAGCTAGCCTTTCTCTCGCTGCAGCCTCCCTATCGGAGGTTTGGGAAATCGTTTCGAGGCATGGCGTGCAGACTGCAAGAGTATGCTAAGATCTTTTCGCCTGGGGGTCGCAAGTCCCAACCTCCGAATTGCTGGAGCCGCTATGTCAACTAGCGCCTAATTGAGCTGCAGCTTCTGCTTGTTCATCACCACTTGCTTTCTGCCAGTCGGTCGAACATCGCTCGCAGTATTCAATATTGACGTGTAAAAGTTCGCATGATGCAAGTTCTTCTGCCTAGGTTTTTGGGACATTCCAGCGACCCTAAAATTAACTGCATATGCAATGGAGGCTCCTGCAAGAAGAGATGCTACTGCTAGCGCTGACACATGCTCCCCTGACGGGGACGATGAGGGAGCGTTTCGCCCACCTTACTTGGGTTTCTGCCCAAGAGGACTACGCCTGGTGAAATCTTAGACCTGTCCCATCTTCGTAACGATAGTGCTTGGCATCCTGTTTGCATCCATTGCCATCAATAAAGACCTCACCTGCCTGCAATTGCCTCCTGGAAGGTTTTCCCTGTTTTGGTCAGGTCAAGGCCTGGAAGATTTTCAAGCCGAGTCCAGCAGGGGCCAGGCAGGGAGGAGCAGGACACAATCTCCTAGCAAGAGGTATTGACCGACCGGCTTATCCACTCTTCCCTGCAAGCTTCCGTCCGAGGAGGCGGAAGAGGAGGAGGAGGAGGAGGAGGAGGAGGAAGAGAAGGAGGCGGAAGAGGAAGAGGAGGACGAGGAGCACCAGTGTAAGTTCAAGACTCATCAACGATGCTGGAGTCAAATCTTAGAGGGTTTTACGATGATTCATGTCCTCTGAGGGCAGTCCTCCGTTGGGAGACAACCGATTGAAGCTCCTGAAGCGTACCAAAAACACAGGTCTGACGCCACGATTCAACCTAACCGCTGCGTGTTGACGATCCTGAGTCGTGCCAGTCAACCGTTCCTGTGGCTTCAACACCGCGAATCAACGTAGTTGTTGCGCCCTGATAATGCAGAGTCGTTCCAAAACGCTGTTTCTGGTACGTTGGTCATGTGAATCCGTGAAACTCTTGCACATGTGTTTAACGAATGTGTGCGGCGCTAAGGCGAGAGCCATATTTTGAAAAGGAGCCGCCCTCAATCCGCTACCATTTCTGCAAGCTGTTCAAGCGAATGTGCGCGACGCTGAAGCGAGAGCAACATTCTGAAGACGGCGGCCCTCAACCCGTGAAACCCTTGCAAATGTTTAAGACGCGTGTGCGCGGCGTTCAAGCGAGAGCCACATATTGACAACCGCTTGCCCTCCATCCGCGAAGCTCTCGCCAATGTTTGTTCAGTTTCAGGCTCACACATGGTAAAGAAATCTCGAGCGACACGCCAGGCCCGCCCTTCCGACTGGACTCGGGGTGCGACTCTAAGTAGCAGAGCGGCGTTCGAGGTGCGGTCCGACTTGAACTCCCTCTGGCCTGCGAGCCGCAGCCCAAGACCCAGACCGAGGGGAAACAATCCTGCGATTGCCGCTCCCGGCCATCTTTGCGTTGCCTGGGCGGCGGGCGCGTGTCAGGCCTGGAGGCTGGAAGACGGCCTCCAGAACAGAAGCCGACGAATATATCAGAAAGTCGGAAAACCCACGGGGGCGCAAGGAAAAGGAAGAGGAGGGGCCTTTAAGGCAGCCTGCCGGTCCACCTGGGGCCTGGGTGCGACAGGGAGCAGTTACTCATATGGGAAATGAATGGAGGAGGAGGAGTAGGAGGAGGAGGAGGACAATCCCTTGGCTGATGAAGGGGGCTAAGGGTTGGCCGACCCGACCCTAACCCGAAACCTCGTGGCACTGAGCCACCAATCTTGTTCACTGCGGCCGAGGCAGCGCCAGAGCCACAGAGACGGCAGATCGCTGCCGACGCTGAAGAAGGCACGATCGGACTGGCCGCGGCACTCTTGGGGTGACGGCCCGTTTGCGCCCGCTGCAGCTGTAGCTTAGCCCCGTTGTGGGGCGGTCTCAAATGACAATTGCCAGATAGACCTCTCGAGTCACCTTCGTTGAAAGATCCGCGCGCGTGACATACCAAGATGCTCGTGGGCTGCTCCGTAGCCAGTTTGGCTCAAGGCCACACATATGCTCAAGTCATTTGGGCGCAGGAGAGATTCATCACTTTCGCAGGCGCGCGCGCACTTCATCATTTTCATTCGATAAAGTATCGATGACTTCCATGATGCACTTCTGCATGGGGCTCGTCAGTGTTGCGTCATCTATGGCACCAGACGGAGGCGCCACAGCAAGCGATCAGGGTGAGATCGCCTCAGTCTTTCAAGTATTCGGCTCGCTTGGGCGCAGCCACGTCGGCGTTCACTTGATGCAGCAGCGTGTCAGCGAGGAACCTTCCCCACTGCCCCCTGATGTCGTGCAGACTGAACCTTCCCCACTGCCCCCTGTCGTCTACGAGGAAATGGACGACGGTGCAGGCAAGTTGCATGCTGTAGTACAGTTCGACAATAGCACAGCACAGTCACGCCAGGCGCAAAACCCATACACCGTGTATGGTACCTCGGCCACTGCTCGATTTGCGGCAGATCAGGGTACGATTGTCTCGGCCAACGCGGCAGCTACGATGTGCCGTGGGCCAATGTGGATTTTGGTGACATCAACTTGGGCACTGTCACCAAGTGGACAGTAACGGCATACTGAGCTAACTGCGCCACTGGGACTCTGTCAATGACGTTGTCAGGCACGGCCGCCTCAGGATACTGTGGTAATACGCCAACGAGTTGCAGTTGCAGCGCGTGCAATGCGTGCACCGCCTCGAGCGCACCTTACCCTAGTGGCATCCCGAATTGGAATTGGGGTAGCAACCCCATCAGTCCCAGTTATTCCACGAGCACGTACTGCACTTCCAGATTGGATATTGAAATGGAGTACAACACGCAGGCGACGCCCAACCCGACACCCAGCCCGACGCCCAACCCGACGCCCAACCCGACGCCCAACCCGACGCCCAGATCCAACAGCTTCTCCCACGCCGTCTCCGACACCATCCCCAACGTGGTTTCCGACGCTTTCCCCAACGCCGGTGCCCGCTCCGGGCATGGTTACCGAAGCCACCGTGCTAGGCTCCATGTCCTTGTCTTGCTCGGCGGGTGAGTCGGAGACCAAAGCTGTTGTGAAGCCAGTTCTGATGCAGGAGATGAACATATCCGCCGCGTCGATGCTGAATGCGCAGGTTCGCCAAACAGCGCGGCGGTCGGTGAGCGGGACCGCCCTTGACTCTTTCAACACAACTTATTCTGCTGAGACGACTGACCCGGAGAAGGCGGCCGAGTTGGCGACATCCGCGAACAGCATGGCTCCAGACCCGGCATCGTTAGTGGGCTCGCTCACTACCGCCTTCGCCGACGTGGGCATCACTTTCGACGCGTCGTCAGTGGTGGTTAGCCCACCTTCGACGAATCATGTCGCGATAGCAGCTGCAACTGGCGACCCCCGCCTCGTGAACACATACGGGCAACGTTTCGACGTCACGCAGGCTGGGACTTCCCGCGCTCATCCACATCCCCAGAGGTTCGGTCGCAGAGCGGTCGCTGCTGGCCGTCGAAGCCCGTGCGGAGCGGTTTGGTCATGCATGCTCTGACTTGAAGCTCGAGTCCCTGAACTTGAACGGCTCGTAGGTTGACGAATTGAGCTCCGGGGGCTTGCGATTTTCCGCCAGTGTTCCAAACGCGCGCGTCGGGGCAGGGTGGCTGCATATCAGGCATGTCGATGTCAAGGTGCGCTGGGGCCACACCGCCGAGGGTGTCGAATACATCAACGTGTTCGTTCGCCACTTGGGCAGGGCGGGCTTCCCTGTTGGTGGGCTACGTGGGGATGGCGACCACTCCAAGGCGGCCACTCCGAACCCGCGCTGCCGTCGCAGCCTGTCTTTGTAATTGCCACTGCAAGCCCCACATTGTTGGCTTCTCCATGGTTCTCTTGGCAGGAAGTCTTGGTGCCGTGACCGCGTGCTTTGATTGATTGGTACGTCGGCTCGGCTTCAGTTGCATGTGGCAGATCCCATTGCCGACCAGAGGTAGCACAGACTGATTTCATGTCCGAGGCTTTGAATGAAATTGAGCATCATGTAGAACGGCTCCTCTGACATCGAAGACATTTTGCAATATCATGTGACAGAGTGTGGCCCCAATTCTCCAGCGAACCATCTGACGTATGAATTGGTTTTCCAATCGCCTGGCTGTTGGCCAGATGCGAAGGCAGTGCAGGCGAGTCTCGAGGGTTGCTCGAGCTTCCTTATTCCATAGACCTCGCACTGGACTAAAAGACGAGATGTTCGTGGGCTGCTCTAGGTGCTCATGATAGTAAACGGTATGCCCCCGAGGGTTGGAGGCGAGGCTGGACATTTGGGGGCAGCGACCAGGACAGTCCACTGCCTGATACCGCTCCTCCACTGCTTTGATCGAGCGGGCGCGGATGCGGCAAGTCGTGCATCGGCGCTGGCCCTTGACAATCGCCCAGACGTGGGCCCTCGGGGGCACTCGAGGGCCCACGGGAGGCGGGGGTCCCGGGGGCCCTCGAGGGCACTCGAGGGCCCTCGGGGGCACTCGAGGGCCCTCGGGGGCACTCGAGGGCACTCGAGGGCCCTCGGGGGCACTCGAGGGCCCACTCGAGGAATGGGCAGGAAGCGGGGCCACGGGGTCCCGGGAGGCCGAGGCCGAGGCAGCCCCCGAAGGAGGGGAGAGGCTCTCGACGGGCCTGGCCAGCGCCCTGTTCCTGCGCGGGGCCATCGCGGGCCACCCTCCGAGGGCTCTTTTGCAGCGTGTCCGAGGCCCTTCTTAAGCAGAGCCGCGTCACTCTGGTGCTGCTCTGCTTCGGCGAGACTCGGGAGCGGAAAAGAGGGGGGTGATGACTAGGGGGGGGTGGATATCATGGCGCGGGCCATGAGATTTCCTCAGATTTCATGGCGCCTCTTCTTATTTCATTACGTCCCTGGCCCCCCCGATGGGCCGCGCACATGCCGCCGGTCATGATTTGCACCCCCCCTCTTGGACACCCCCCTCTTTGCCGCCCCCGAGAGACTGGGTTGGCATCCAAGGTTCCCAAGGTTCGCAGCGGCCTTGGCTGCTCTGTCAGCGGCATCGCTGCGGCGCGCTAAGCAGGGTTCTTTGCCATGTGGGGCCAGGGTGTCAAGGTTCTGGTGATCCTCGACTTTCTGGAGTCTGGGGCCCGTGCTGGGCCTGGCGGAATTTACCCATCTGGAGAACATAGGTCATTTTGTCACAGTTCGCGTTCCCGACAGGAAGTTGGACACTATAGTCTACCTGAACATCTGGGGCCGAGGTTGCAAGATCCTCCGCCCGCGAGCACTTTGAACCCAGCCCATCTATTCTTGCGCGGGTACCTGCGCTGCCGTGCAGCTGCAGGACTTCTTTGTAATCCGAATATTTGTATACATATATATATATATAGATTGCAGCCGCAGGACACGAACATAAAACCGATAAACCGATAAACCGATCAACCGATAAACTATTTCGGTTGATCGGTTTATCGGCAGATCGACCGATAAACCGATATGATTATATCGGTTTATCGTTTAAACCGACTCATCGCATGCGTGCCCGAATCTCAGCACAGCTTGGCTTTATCAGTTTATCGGTTTATCGGTATATCGGATGTTTCAGTTTATCGGTTGATCGGTTGATCGGTTTATCGGCCCGGCGTTGTCGTCGTTGTCCAATGGGTAATCCTTCGAAATTCTCTCTCCTCTTCCTCCTAGTCCTCCCCTTCCTCTTCCTCCTAGTCCTCCTCCGCCTCCGCCTCCTCCTCCTCCTCCTCCTCCTCCTCCTCCTCCTCCTCCTCCCTCTTCCTCCTCATCCCTCCTCCGTTCCGATCCTCCCTCCCTCCCTCCCTCTCCTCCCTCCCTCCCTCCCTCACTGGCCCCGACGCCCATGGTTCTCCTAGTCCTCCCTCCCCCTCTTCCTCCTAGTCTCCTCCGCCTCCCCTTCCTTTTCCTCCTAGTCCTCCTCCGCCTCCGCCTCCTCCTCCTCCTCCTCCCTCCTCCTCCTCCTCCTCCTCCTCCTCCGCCTCCTCCTCCTCCTCCTCCTCCTCCTCCTCCTCCTCCCTCCTCCGTTCCGATCCTCCCTCCCTCCCTCTCCCCCCTCCCTCCCTCACTGGCCCCGACGCCCATGGTTCTGCGCGCACAGGGCCGCGGCCCCCGTGAGCCCCTTCTCGGCTGTGCTCGTCCTCCCTCCCTCTTCCCCTCCTGCCCACACTCTCACATCCGTCCCCATTCCCCTCCCTGTTCCCCTCCATTGTTCCCCCCCCCCCCTCCCTCTCCTCCTCATCCGGCCTCCTGCCTATACTCCCTCCCACCTCCTCCTCCTCATTTCCTCCTCCTCACATTTCCCCCCTCCTCCTCCTCCTCCTTCCCCCTCCTCCTCCTCCTCCTCCTCCTCTCTCCTCCTCCTCCTCCTCCTCCTCCTCCCTCCTCCTCATCCCCGTCCTCCCCTCCTCCCCCTCCCTCCTCCCCCTCCTCTATGCTCCCTTCCCCCTCCTCCTCATTTCCTCGCCTCCTCATCATCATCATCCCCTCCTACTCCTCTCCCCCTCCCTCCCTCCCCCTCCTCCTCCTCCCTCCTCCTCCTCTCCACCTCCTCCTCCTCCTCTCCTCCTCCCTCCTCCTCCTCCTCCCTCTCCTCCTCCTCCTCATCCCCGTCCTCCTCCTCCTCCTCCCCCTCCCTCCCTCCCCCTCCTCTATACTCCCTTCCCCCTCTCCTCCATCATTTCCTCCCTCCTCCTCCTCCTCCTCCTCCTCCTCCCTCATCATCATCATCATCATCATCCCTCCTCCTCCCCTCCCCTCCTCCTCCTCATCATCATCCCCGTCCTCCGCCTCCTCCTCTCCCCCCCCCTCCCTCCCTCCTCCCTTCCTCCTCCTCCTCTCCTCCTCCTCCTCCTCCTCCCCGTCCTCCTCCTCCTCCTCCTCCTCCCCCCCCTCATTCCCTGCCTCACTCCCCCCCCCCTCCCCCCCTCCTGCTCCTCCTCCTCCTCCTCATCCTGCTGCTCCTCCCCCTGCTCCTCCTGCTTTTCCTCCTCCTCCTTATGCCATCATCGGCATCATCATCATCGTCGTCGTCCTCATCTTTAAGATCATCATCATCAGCATCACCATCATCAACATCATCATCATCATCATCATCATCATCATCATCATCATCATCATCATCATCATCATCAAAAGCATCACCATCATCATCAGCATCATCATCATCATCATCATCATCATCATCAAAAGCATCACCATCATCATCAGCATCATCATCATCATCAACATCATCATCACCATCCGTTTCTGCTGTGGCGGAAGCTGCGTGGTAGCCCTAGCTGCGGCGAGCGCTGCAGATCCCGAATCAATTTGCGCGGCGGGAGCTGTGGTAGTTGGGCGGCGAGAGCTGACCGCGACACTCGCGCAGTGGAGCAGCGGGAGTGGATTCATTGGTGGCTGCCTCGCGACGGCGAGGGCCTTCCCTGTCCCAGCTCCGCGCCCCCCCCCCCCCCGGCGAGAGGGCGGGCATTGTGGGAAGCGAAATCTGGCGGGGCATTTTTGGCGAGGGCCCAGACGCCGAGCGTCCTCGGGACGACGGGGGTGAGGGGCCCCTCGTCCTCCGCCTCAGCACCAGGGGCCCGAGCAGCGCAGTGCCATTTTTTGGCTCCTGGTTCCATGCAGGGCGACGGCGCGGCAGCCTCAGCTGACATTCAGGCGAGAGTGGCTGGCGTCACCAGTCGGGCGGGGCCATATGCACTAGTAGATTGGATCGTGTCGGACTTGACTACAAATCTCCTGGAACAGCATAATGGGCCAGCGTTGCGACAGCTTGGCGCCACGATATTGCCTCTCAACAGTTTCGAGTTGCACGACGTCGATGTGGTCCAAGAGAAGCCGGCTCTTCTGATCCATGGGTGCGTGTGGCCGCCGGTCGAGTGTTTCGCATACTTCGAGCAGCTGATGACTAAGTACTCGGGCAGACAACCAACACACGGAGAGGTGCCGCTTCTACGAAACGTTAGTCTTCGAAGCGATTGCAGGTCAAGTTCCTGGAGGTACGGTTGTCAGCATATGTCGGCAGTCTGAGCATATCGTACCAGGAGCCGCGCCGGCGGTGCTGGCGACGCTCGGCCACATTCCAGGCTATCAGCCAATGAGATCACATTTGGGACCCAACGGGGAGCTTCAGCCGTTACAGGACGGCGACGCTCTTGTGGCACGAGTGTCGACTACGGGACCAATCGACCCGCAGGCTTACATGGGCAGGCGCGGGGACCTCGACCTAGTCGACATGTGCACCATGGCATCGACCAACAACATGCGCGTCATATTCCTTGGCGAACTCAACGGGGGGCTCAGCATGGGTTGCGCGATGGGCATGCTGTGCAACCAGTTCCAGCCTACGCCGATGAAGGACTGGACTAAGCCAGCTCGGGCGCTCAGAGTACTCGGGGGGTACGCGGGCACGCATGAGGACTTCGTCGAACACGAAATCTGGCTGGGCATTTCGTCGCCCGCATGTGGTGCGAAAGCCAGGACATGGCGGCGGGCTGGGTGGTAGCCAGGCTGCGTGGGTGGGTCCCCCACCCCGGGTCCACGTCTCATCTCTCAGATATTCTGGGATCCGATATTCTTTGAGTTGAAGTAATCTGGCCACCATCGCCTGAGCCATCCTCGCACTTGCTTCCCGCCGAAAATTACCCCGCCAGATTTTGCCTCCCGCGCGGCTGCCGCCATCGCCATCGTTATCATCAGCATGACCTTCCTCATCCTCATCCTGAGACATCCTCGCAACGCTGACCTCTGATATGCCCTGCCCCAAATTGTGCTGGCCATTTCCGCCCGCGCAAAAACTCGCCTCGTTCACCTGGGGGGGATGTGCCCAGCCTTGAAATAGTCTGACCCCCGATCTGCCCCGGGATGCGATGTTCAGACAACTTTCGCCCGGCGCGCCCTCGCACTTCTGACTTCGGAGGTGCCCTACCCCATGGCGGTCCGACCCCTTTCGCCTGCGACATCCTCGCAACAGCGGCTTCCGAGACGCCTATAGCTGACCTCTTCAGGCCACTTTCGTCTGAGACAACGACCTCGCATATGCCCTGCCCCAAGTTGGTTCGGCCACTGTCGCCTGAGACCCTCGCAGGCCCTGCACTACCCGCGCAAGGCACCGCGCGCGGCGGGAGATGCTCGGACCCCTGCGGGGCGCCGTCCGCACCAGAGACTCAGGCTGATCAAGCCGAGCCGCCCCAGAGCGGGGTGCGCCGTCCGCGCCAGAGCCAAACGCAAAACTCACGCCGTCGCCGTCGCCGTCGTCGTCGTGGCGGGGGACTGACAACCAGCCGATAACCCGATAAACCGATAAACCGATATGCGGCACAAGGATCGCCTCCACAGGTTCCCCCCCAGCGGTCTCAGACCAGCCAGTCAACCGATGAACCGATTAACCGATTAACCGATAAACCGACGAAGAGAGGGGGGCGCGCCAACAATCGCCTCTATGTTCGCATACGAAGATTATCGGTTGTTCGGTTGAGCGACCGATCCACCGATAAACCGATCAAATTATATCGGTTTTTCGGTTGATCGGTTTGCAAACCGTTCAACCGATTAGTTTTTATCGGTTGATCGGTTTATCGGTCGGATGGATTTCCGGAAATCGTTGCCGCTGCACTCTCTCTCTCTCTATATATATATGTACACATATATATGTACATATATATATATACATATAGTTGTATCATCAATTCTGGGAGACAGACGGCCAGCCGCGACGGCGGCAAGATGTTCGACAGCTCCATCTCCAGAGGATTCGGAGCCCAGGGCTCCGGCGCGGCCGCTAGACGTGGCGCGCCCCCCTCCGTTTACCATGCAAACAAGGGCGGAACCGGCAACGTTGAAATTTTAGTGCCCGTGACGCGTGCAGCTGCCATCAATGAAGACGTTCTGGTGAATGCTTCCCCAGGCCCTGTGCTGGGGTCTCGACGCCAAAACCGAGCAGATTCCAGACCAGTGCCAGGCGGTGGGCCCCCCGCGAAACTGGGCGCGAACTGGAAGCCGGGGTGGGAGGGGGGAGGTGCTCGGGGCGGGGTCTTTCAACTTGAGAAGCCCCCCAATTGGCGACGTCAGATCTGGCATTTTCGGTTCTGGGGCACTCCGGGGGGCGATGCTGCAGATCGTTATGGTGACCGCAGGGGCATCCTTGGGGCACGTCGCATCCAGCGGCTTTGGCCTGCTGCATAGTCCACGTACTCTTGGGTGGCGAAGGCAAGGAGGGCGACGCGCCGCTGCTTAGACATGTCGGGCGAGCTGAGCACAGAGCGGACGGCTGAGATCTGGAGCTGCTCGCCTGGGTATCCCATCTTGGCGGCAGCGCGACCTACCGACTGATCGCGCCGAGCAATCTCGGGGAACTTGGCCGCGTGCGCCGGGGAGTTTCCCCAGAAGGGGGTACTCGAGTCCTGCGGGCGACGCAGGCCTGAAAGGGCCCTGGGAGCTCCGCCCCGCCCTGGCCAGCGAGAGGGCGGCAGCGCCAAGAGGGCCCCCACAGGGGCCTCAATTTTTGGCGGCCCTGGGCAACATCTCTTCACCCCGCGAATCCCCCTCCTCCTCCTCCTCCTCCTCTTCCTCTTCCTCCTTCTCCTCATTGTCCTCCTCCTCCCTCCTCCTCCCTCCTCCTCCCTCCTCCTCCCTCCTCCTCCCTCCCCCTCCCTCCTCCTCCCTCCTCCTCCCTCCTCCTCCTCCTCCTGGAGGCGAACGACGGCCGTCCCAGGGCTGGCGCCGGCCCGCCCAGACCAGACGGCGCCGAGGAAGGGCAGGTCCCAAGCTTGCTTTCCACAGGGGGGCTCTGGAGGATGAGGAGGGCGAGGGTGCGGCTTCTGGAGGCGCACCTCGGACCTGCTGCCGCGAGATACTGAGTCCTGGCCTGCTCTAGCATCGCGCCGTGGGCGCCTGCGACCTCGACTCCAGGAGAGGTGGCCGCGGCCAGGCCAGCACTGTACAACTTCTTATCGTGTCCTCCAGCGCGCTTCATGACTTTGATGCGGGCCATGCGTTGCTTGCTCTTCTGGGGTCGCTCGTTGAGCTTGCGGCTTGTCCCCCGTCTCCATGGGGGCCGTCCAGCGCCGCTTTCAATGCCGAGGTTGGGCCCCGAGGCGTCCGTGGAGGGCGCCGCGAACGTCCCGTGGGCTTTTCGGAGCGTAGTTTGGAGGTCTTGGCTGGAGGCTAATGCCTGGCTTTTCTTCGTGGCGATCTGGCACTTAAGCTCGCGCGTGATGCAACTGGCTACAGAACGAACGGCGCTATTCAGCTGGCTAACGACTAGCTCAAAATTTTTAGCATGACACTGTAGCGGCAGGTCATCAATGAACATTGCGAGTCTGATGTGGCTGTGCGCGCTTGTCCACTGGTCGAGGGGGGCGAGAACGTGCATTTGAACTAGGTGCGCAGCCCGCCCGCGCCCAGCAATGATGCCCCACCCACGCTTTACAGGCCCTAACACACACAGTCGAGCTCCCATACTGAGCGAGAATGACGGGAAGTAAGCAGCACGGAAAACCTGCAGCAGTGGCGCGCTTGGCAAGGCATTACCTGCCGGCACATTCGTAGTCGTTAGATAGGCCCCAAAGAGCTTGGGCGGAATGTTGGGGGTTCGTCCGGGCACGCGGGGTATTCGCACTCCAAAGATTGGGTGTGCACGAGCTCCGCAATATAATGCCCTGCCTGGTGTGCAATATGTGGCCGTCTGTTGTGAAATTCCCACTCGCGGGCCGCCGACCGACCCAGTCGGGCCCAGACACGGTCGAGAGCAGGCAACATTCCAATCGACTTGAAAGCTGGCTGCGACTGAGCTGTATCCTGTTGTTTGAGCTTGAGCATTAGGGTGGGCATGGCGCCTTGCAACTGCGATTGCATGTGACCTTCTGCTCGATGAGCTCGATCATCCTGCAAACAAGGCTTGCTTGCTCGTCATCAAGCAAGGCGAAATGGCGCGGGTGCACTCCATCCCAGGTAGACGCCGCACCATGAGGGGCACTTCTTGAAACCTTACGCAAGCCGGCAGGGGACCGTTGTGCGAGCGCCACTCTGTCGTCCACAGGGGGAACTCATTGGGGGGCCACCAGGATGAACGTCCCAGATCTTGGCGAGACGGTCGGCTCAACCTGGGGGATATGCTGCGGGCGCTCAGAAAAACGTTGGCGATGCATGGCAGAAATAGGCTGCCAGGCTTCGAGCTTCTTCGTCCACCTGTGAGCCCATCCCATGCCACCTTTCATAGAAAACTGAACCCAGTCCCTCCATTCCTCACCATCCTTATTGCGCTCGGCGGCAAGCTCTGCCTAGATGATCTTGCCGACTTGCTCGAGCAGGTCGTCGACAATCTGGATGCCCAACTCTGCGTTGAGCTTATGGGCTTGAACATCTGCATGCAAGAGTCCTGCGGCTGCGCGAGCTTCCTGCAGGCCCTGTGCAAGGGCCGAAGAGGTGCCGAAAAGCTCAGGGCTGTCCTCGAGGCTGCCGGGGGTATCCCGAAACTCCTGGCAGTCCCCGCCCTGGGTGCTGCGTCGGGAATCGTGCATCCGATGTTGGAGCCACCTGCGCGGCCTAGAGTAGGCCGTCCAGCACTTCCGCCCCTGGGGGCACTTGGCCTTAGCCGAGGCCCAGTGGGTCTGGGGGTGGACTCTGGGGGTCTTGCTGGGTCTGAGGGGGTGTCCGTTTTCACGCTGTGCGTGCTCGAGGTCCTGGACGAGGGCGAAGCGCACGTGGTCCAGGATGGTGGGGCGCGGCGAGGGGCTGCGAAGCATCACCGAGAAGTTGGACAGCGTTGTCCACCGCGGCAGCTGTCTGATGCCAACTGGCCGACGGGAGTTGAGGACCTGTGGGCACCCTCGTGGGGAGCTCCTGCGGCCTGAGGAGCGTCGGGATCGTGAAATCACCCTGCGCACTCAGGAACATGGTAACGGGGCGGTGGGGAGAGAGAGATCGGACACCTAAGTGCGGGGGGAGTCCAACCAGGGCCCTAAAACTTGGCTGTGGAGGAAGGAGTCGAGGGTCGACTATGTCGTTTTGGTCCCATGCGTGGCGGCAGTGGGCGCCGCAACCTTCATGGTAGCACGGGTGAGGAAATTCGTGCCTTTGTGGAGTCGCTCTGGTTGAAGACTGAAATCTCCCGCAACCTTGAACGGCTTAGCAACTAGGTCTTGTATTTTGCCAATGGCGGCTAAATCATGTCAATTGGTCTCGCAGAGACCCGAGGAGGCTCGGAAGTAAGGGGACCCCTGGCGCTTCGATGACAACGCCAGCTAGTCTGGAGCTGTCCGTCCCTGGAGGCATCCTGGGCGGCTGGGCCCCCATGTCCAAGCCACCCCGAACGAGCACCGCCACCCCTGAGACTAACTCACCGGAGGGGTTTCTGACGGCGGGCGGGAGAAACGTGGGCAAACCAACCTCGTGCGAAGCACCATTGTATCTGACCAGTATTGTGGCCACCTGCTTCTAATATGCACTCCCGAGCGCAGATGACTTGAAACACCCAGCAGTGTCTGACTCAATGAAAGCTCACACTGCACCCCGGCACGATCCATTGATCGTGGCGATGGTGTATTCATTGTTAGGAAGATGACGGCGACGATGTGGCCCCCGCCTCGACTGCTGCAGCTGCCGCCGCTGCGGCCCTGGCCCGTTCGTCGTCGGGCCCGTTCTTGCCCTGGATTGCGGCCGCGCCCTCCGCGACTGCCGTCAGGGCGGCCGCCGCGCGCGCGCCGGGGAGCTGGGCTCGTCCATGCCATTGTCGCTGTCGAGCTCCTCGTCATGTGGGCAGGTGCTCCCCCTCGCCCGCGGCGGCGGGCGCTGCTGCGCCTGCGCCGCCCCCGTGGCGTGCTCGAGGCCGCCGCGGCTGCGCCGCTGCCGGCAGCGGCTGTTGGGGGTGGCCCGTCGGGAGGTTCGCCGATGCCTGGTAAACCTCAGGAGGGGAAGAAACACACAGACACAATGAATCGTTGATCCCCAGGAAAATATGCGAAAATATGGGAAGTGGGGGGGAAGACAAAAACCCAGAAAATATGGGAAAATATGGGGGATATTTTTATTTGTGTGTATTTATTTGTGTGTCCCAGTTCCCCTTCAAAACCGCCCGTGTCAACGCCTCCAGTAGCTTGTGCTTGGGCACGCTGGGCCGCGAGGTCGTCGACGACAGCCGCGAGCTCCGCCGCCTTCGAGCACGAGGCGGGGCGGCGCGGCCCTGCCTGGAGGCATCCGCGCTGCAAAGGGCTCCTTGCAGGGTGGACCGGGGGGCGCCGGCCTTGGCAGCCGCCTGCATGGCGGCTTGGCCACGTTGCACTGGCTCTCGAGGGTCTGGATCTCCAGCTGCGCGTTCTGCATCTCCCCGACGAGCTTGCGGCGCTTCTCGCTGGCATCTGGGATGATATCTACGAGCTGCCTGAGCTCTGCTGACCGAGATTCGTACTTCTGACGTTGGGTCTCGAGCTGGCCCGATAGTGACTGGGCATGCTGCTCGAGCGACTTTGATGCCGAGACCGATGCCCTGGCCTGCTTGAGATTGCCCAGCGCTGCGGTGTGCTCCTCACCGTTGGGCTTCCACTTCTTCCAGAAACTGACTTGGGCTTGTGCCAGTGCTCATGGATCTTCATCATGGGGCTGATGCTCGTTGCCTTCAGCGACGGTGACGCGACGTAGTCCTGGCGGATAGGTTGGCCCCCGTGAGCGATCTCGCCCTCGCCAGCGGCCTGGCCTGTCAAGCCGCTCTGGCGGGGGGGGGTGGGGGGGCCTGTGCCCGCCTCGCCTGCGCCGCTGAGGCCGCTGGCGGGCCCGCGGGGGCCGCTCTGAGACTACTGCTGCTGCTGCTGCTGCTGCTGCTGCTGCTGCTGCTGCTGCTGCTGCTTGATGCGGCCACCGCATTGTATGCAATGCTTAGCATCAGAAGGACACCACGCCCAGCCCCTGCAGCCGCGACGTGGACACATGACGTACTTCTTGGCCATCGTGTCTCGTGAACCCCGCGGCAGGAAGACGCGCGCAATACCTGGGGCTGAGACAGCGGAGACGTGGTGCCGAAAAGGCCGCGGGGGGCCTGCTCGAACCCTCTCCCAGTGCCTTCCCTGAGGCAGGTCTGAGTCCTGCACCCCCAGCGGTGTGCTCAGGACTTGAGCCAGGAGGAGGAGGAGGAGAAGGAGGAGGAGGAGGAGGAGGAGGAGGAGGAGGAGGAGGAGGAGGAGGAGGAGGAGGAGGAGGAGGATCGAGAATGAGGAATATCGATGATCGAGGAGAAGGAGGAGGACGAGCAGGAGTAGGAGTAGGAGGAGGCACAGCTCGAACAGCCCGACGATTCGACGGCGGGCCACGCCGCGGGCTTCTGGCCGGCGCGCGCATCGGGCGGCGCCCGCCGGCGGCCCCCTTTCCCCTTCAGGACTGGGGGAAGCTGCGCGCCCGGGAGCCGCGGTGGCAGAGGCGCGCGCGCCCCGCCCGCCGCCGCCGCGTTTGGGCTCTCCTGCCCCCTTCCTCCTCCCTGCTTCTCGGTGCTTCGTTGAGGGCCCTGGTGCCTCCACGAGGCGCAACCCTATCCACCTCGCGCGGTGTCTGCAAGGCGAGGCGGCGAAGGTTCAGGTGTGATGGAAGGGGGATGCCCAGAGGCAGGAGGCAGCAGGCGGGAGGAGAGGAGGGCAGGAGGGCAGGAGGGCGGAGCGAGGAAACCTCCTGAGTGGGGGAGCAAGTAGGGGGAAGAGGGGTGCAATCCTGACCGCGGAGGCACCACCCCCAGGACGAAGGGTTCCCCCCCTTGGGAGGGGGGCGTCCGAGGCAGTGGCCGCCCCTTGCGCTTGGTTGACGAGAGGTCTGCGCGCGGCGTGCCCCCCTCCGTTCCCCCCCCCTCCTCCTGCTCCGCCCGGTACCCGCTCCTGGCGCGGCTGCGGCAGCGGGCAGCGGGCAGCGTGCCGCTTCCCGGGCCTCCCACGGCCTGCCATCCTCGCTGTGCCTCGGGTTTGGAAACAGTGGGCGTGAGTGTCGCGGCGGCTGGTGCGAGGGGGGGGGGGGGGGCGTCGGATTGTAGATGCTTGGGCTCGGCTCGTGCATATTTGGGCTCGGGGTCGGCTGCGTTGTGGGAGGGGGGGAGGCGAGCTGGGGAGGTGGGCTTACTCTTCAGGGCTGCGACGCGCCTCGGGCACGGACTGCGGCCCGTGCCACGGGCCGGCCGCCCACGCAGCGTCGGGAGGAGGGGCGGCTGCCATGGTGGCGGCAGCGACAGGAGGGTGATATACAGCCGCCGCGTTGGCTGCAGCAGGAGGCTGGGTTGTGGCTGCCACGGTAGCGGCAGCGGTGCCTCAGGGGGGCGTCGGTGGGTCTTTGTGGCCACCATCAGTCGTAACATCGGGATCGAGGACGGCGGTAAGGTCCGGCAGGCTGTAATCCCGCGCGGCCTTCAGCTCTCGAGCCGGTCGAACGCTTCGAGCATCAGTTTGCTCTGACGCTTGTCAGATACAGCCCCCGTCGATGTAGATTCCGGATGATGTCCATTCGCCGTCGGTTCACCTGGGCTTGCTCTTCGACCAGTGGGACCTCTTGGAGGGCGAGGTCGGCCAGATTGGCGGGGCCGGCCTCTTTCTCCTTTTCCCCAGCCTCGCAAGTAGGCTCGTCGTCGTGGGGGGGGAATACCGCGCGGTCCGGGGCGTGCCACTGGTGGAGCCCAAGACTGAGGGCTCGGCCCGAGGGGGTTTCCCTGGCGGCAGGCCCCACGTGGGGTCCAGGGCAGCAACAAGTTCGCCAGCCACCGCGCAGTGCTGGGGGCCCGCCAGACTGCCTCGAGAGCAGCCGCCACAGGCGGCGGTGTGCCTCGCCACGCGGCGCCCACGGCGGCCCACCGGGCGAAGCCTCGGCAAATCCACCAACTCATCAGGTAACTAGAGTAAACACCCCTAGTGCAAGCACTGTTCGAGGAATAGTGGTAGCAGTAATCGTAGCCATACGGATAGCAGAAGTGATACGGATGATGGCTTTAATGTGAGGAGGAGGAGGAGGAGGAGGAGGAGGAGGAGGAGGAGGAGGAGGAGGAGGAGCAGGAGGAGGAGGAGCAGGAGGAGGAGGAGGAGGAGGAGGAGGAGGAGGAGGAGGAGGAGGAGGAGTGCAAGGGATGACAAGATAATAGGAGGAGGGAGGAGGTGGAGGAAGGAGGGAGCAGGGATAACTGAGGAAGTGGGAGGAGGACAGTCGAGGCAGTTCGATGGATGTGGATAGCGGAGAGGTGTAAAGATACAGCCCCCTCCTCTCCCTTCCACCCCGCCCCTCCCTCCTTCGTCCCCTCCCCACCCTCCCTCCTCCCCTCTCCATTTTCTCGTGTTTACCCTCCCTCGTCTTTTCTTTCCCCTCGTCCCCCTCCCTCGTCTCGTCTCCCCCTCCCCCGCCCTCCCCCACCGCCCCTCCCTCCTTTCGCTTCTTTTCCCCTTTCCGCCCTGTCATCCTCCCCCTTCTTTCGTCTTGCTTCTCTTTCTCTGCAGCCGTTGTGGCTTCAGGGTTTCATCCGCCGCCAGCCGCCGAGAAACTCCCGCACGAACGCATCCGAGGCCATGGGGCGCCGTCCGGCACGCTGCTACCGTTACTGCAAGGGCAAGCCGTGGCCCAAGTCGCGCTTTGTGCGCGGCGTGCCAGACCCCAAAATGAGGACTTCAGAGGAGAACAAAACACCGATGCCGGGGACGGAGGCGGCGTCTTTTCAGATGCTGTTGGGTGTTTCTGGAGGTTTCCATCGCCACTGCCGGACGCAGTTCGAGAAACTTGCCAGGATGGACCCCGGGAACCATCCAGGGCCCGATTTGGGGCGGATTTCGACGTGTCGGCAAGCCATAGCGATACCGATACCCTTTTCTCGTTTTCGCCTTTCTGGGCCTCCTGGGAGGCCCGTTGCCGCGGCTGGATTCGCCCCGGCATCCTGGTCAGATCGCGCCCACGGAGAGGTACAGGGAGTAGCGGTATTGGTGTTAATGTGTTGCCCACATCCTAACATGGGATTGTTGTTATTAGTGTAACGCCTCCGCCTCCTTTTTTCTTGCCCCCTCATCCTCGCATTCCTCTCCGTTACGTTGTCCGGCTGACGGCCACGGCTGACGTCGCGGCCGGCACATGTTGGATATGGGAACACCTTTTGGGGGGCCAATGGGGGTCGTCGACCCTCTTTATTTTGTCAGGCTACCTCAGAGGTGTCTCACGACGTGCAGAATTCCCTTTTTGCAAGTGCAAAGGGCCTCGTGTTTGAGACCCTCGACTTTGCTCGAACGACGGGGGTCTCAAAAGCGACGCCCTCCAATTGAAATCACTGCATTCGCGCCCAAAGGGGGCCCCTTCTCCGACCATGCACCACCCTCCGTCTCCCCCGCCCAGCCTCCCCCCTTTGGACAGTGGACCAGGCTGCGGGCGCGCCCGCCCTGGCGCGTCGATCGAGCCGCGCGCAGCCGTGGCGATGGGCGACAAACAACCAACACAATAGAAAGGGTTGCCGCGGTTGCGGGCTGCCCGCCCATGAGAAGCTCCCGATTGGAGCCTCGATTATGTCTTGGGAAAGGAGGAGGAGGAGGAGGAGGAGGAGGAGGAGGAGGAGGAGGAGGAGGAGGAGGAGGAGGAGAAGGAGGGCGAGAAGCTTGTCCGAGCGCCAGCTAAGCGATCGAGTTCCCCACAGGCGGACCAACACATATCTTTCGCGCCCCTTCGGTTCGGGTGGACCGCAGCATGGGCGTGCGTGCTACCACGGCCACTCGCAGCTATGCGTGCGATCGTTTCCCCACGTGCCCCGTGAGATTTTGCAAGCGCACGCATCTTCCACGCACGATCACAGACACCAAACCAGAACATCAAGTTTTGGCTGCGTCCCAGGGCCCCCGTTCAGTTTCACAGAGTTTCATTGAGTTTCACTGGAGTTTTACCCGCGTGAAGCTCCAAGTGGAACTCATAAGAACCAATACTTCGCTTGATACATCCATGCGCTCTGGGAATTTCACGTGAGTTTCACTTGGTCGAGTTTCATTGAGTTTCACTCGAGTTTCACCTGCGTGGCTCGGGGCTCTCGCACGCCAAAATTCACACATCCATTGAACGCCTGGGCGTGCAACAAGAAATCTCACCAGCAATTCAACATTCTTGGCCACTGCGTGCATAGTATCTTACGAACGCCCTGCTGCCCTGCTAGGGCGCGGCGGCCTACGGGTGGCGAGCCGCATGCATGCGCTTCAGTGTCGCGACCTCCCTCTGCAGCCTCTGGTCCTTCTTGTCGAACTCGTGGATGCGGCCGATCTCCTCGAGGGCCTCGATGTCGGAGTGCTTCTTGAGATCCGTCGCTGCGAAGTTCTGAGCCATCGTCCAGTCCTTCAGAACTGCGACGACTCCTTGAAAGCATTGATGTCCTTGCGGGTCTTCCCTCAGAGAGCGAAGGGAATGATCGTTGTTCGCCCAATCCCAGGCTTCGTCGTTCGACGTCTTGATGAGGTCGTCGGAGGAAGTGGCCGCGCTGCTGAGCAATGTGCGAAGCTTCTCTGCCTTGCTGGCCTGGAGCTTGAGGTTCTTCTTCCTCTCAGACTCCTCTTCAGGTTTATCGCGTTCATGCTGCCTCGGAGTGCCCCTGCTCCTGTCTTTCTTGCCGACGTCGGCCGACGTCTCGGAGTCGGCGGCAGGCGGCACCGCGGCCCCCGCTGCGACAGCGGTGCTGGGCCTTCCGCCGCCGCCAGTCGCCGTCGCCTGAGGGCCAGGCTGGCCCAGCGCGCGCCCGGCAGGCTGGCACCCCCGGGAGCCAGAGCCACGTTGCGCCCTTTCGGAGGCACGCTCGCCCCAAGTCCGGCGATCGTTGAAATCGACGTGCTTCTTCATGTACAGCACGTCTTCACGCTTCGTCCTCCCGTTGTATTCGAGATGGGGCCTGCCGTGGAAGAGGGCGCCGCTGCTGCAGAAGTCGACCGCGGATGCCCAGCAGTTCTTGGCCGCCTCCAAGCCAGCTGCATCGAGGCCCTCCGCCTCTCATGTCTTGTAGAAGCTCACGCACTCGCCCTTGATGACAGCGTCGAAGGTGTGCTCGCGCGATATGCAGCGCTCGATCTTCGGGGCCTCCATCTTCTGCTTGGTCCACTTCATCCTGAACGCGCTCTGCTCTGCATACTGCTTCCCGAGCGCGGCGTAGTCCTTCTGCAGCTGCTCGTTCAGGTTCTCGTCGGCCGCCCACAGCCGCCCGACCCTGGAAGAGCGCAGACCGAAGCATCCCCTTGCGTTCGCCTCGGCGAGGGATGTCTCGTCCATGGATCTCGGCGCAGCATCGGGCTCCCCGTCGCCTGCGGGCGGAGGTGGCATCGAAGCGATCGCGAAGCCGACGGCGAGCTCGCCTTGCTTGGCGAAGTTCTGAGGATTGGCGGGGTCGGCGTCCGTCTGATTCAAGGCGCCCAGTGCTGCGTTGACAGCGTCGGCGGCCCCCGTGCCGTCGGCAACGTGACCCTCGTCACCGTCGAAAGGCGCCAAGTGATCGGCGGACCTCGGCTGTGCCGCGGCAGCGTCTGCAACGGAGCTCGACATGTCTGACATAGAATGCGTAGCGGCCGAGGTCGCAATGAGGTCCGTTGAGGCGGTCCGAATGCCAGAAAGGGTTCGAGCCAAAATGGCAACGGAAAGAGAGGAGGAACGTGCAGCAGAACAGAACGACTCTTGGACGCCGAACCCGATTACCGCACAACCGCAGCACAGCTTTAGCACCGGAGAGGCATTCGGAAGGCAGCTGCACTCCGCATCCGCACTTCAGCAGGCATTGGAGGGAGCTCTCCACGCTCGGGGGGCAGCGGCACAACTCAAACCTTTGCTCGGGGGACAGCGCCACGACTCAAACCTCACAAGAAACCAGACCCGCATACCGTTCAACGCTCCTCAAACAATGCAGTTTTTTCGGCCGTAGGGCCGCTTGCGGCCAAACCAGACGAAGTCAAAACGTCGCAACTAATTCAAACAACTAGGTCAACAAATCGGCCCGCAAATCGGTGGTCATCCCCAGGGGCACCTTCCAGGGCCAGATCTTTGTCCAACCGAAGCGGGCAACGGACCTGTGGAGGAGGTCGAGAAGAGGGGTGAGAAGCAGGAAGACCAGGAGGACGGACCAGGAGGAGTATGAGAGGTCCCCCTATCGCCCCCCCTCGGTCCCCATCGACCTCCCCATCGACCCCCCCCCATCGACCCCCTCGATCCTCCTCGATCCCATTCGGTCCCCATCGGCCCCCATCGGTCCCCCTCGGCTCGCCTTGCCCCCCCTCGATCCCCCTTCTCGGCCCGAGCCCAGTGATGGTGTTTCCAATCCCAGTGGAAGTAGCATGGTGTTGGGGTCCGAGCGCCGACGCGAGGAGGATGAGGATGGGCCCGAAACCTGAGCCGCACACACTAACGTGAGAAGGACACGGAGGATTTGCTCAGTATTGCACCGAATCGTTTGCAAAGAGCTACTTGTGCCCGAACGTTGGCAGACTCAGCGAGACACGAGCCCGGGGGTCTGAGTATGTGCGCGCCGAGTGGCGCTCGACGGGGCTGACGTGCCCGTCTAGACCATCCGTTCATGGCTGGCTTCTCTGATCACCTACACTATATGCAGGACACGTCCGCGGCGCCGTCCTCGATCCAGCCGTCGAAGTTGAATGTGCCCGATTCGCCCCTGGCCAAGTCGCCAGAGCTGGTGGCGCCGCCGCCCGCGCTGGCACGGCCCGTGTCGTTCTCACCTTTGTCCTCGCCGTCGTCGCTCTCGCCCTTGTCGTTCTTGCCCTCCTTCTTGGAAGTCCCTGCACCGTCCCCCTCCGTGGTCGTGCCCCGCTTGCGCCTCTTCTCTGTCTTCCCGTCGCTGCCCGCAGCCGATGGCATCTTCTTGACGGGGGTCTCCGAGCCCAGCGCTGTCTGGTCAGGGGGGCCGACCACTGCTTCGATCGCACGATCGCGGGCCTCTTGACGAGCATCTCTCGTATCAGCGATCCCGCCCTTCTTGCTGCAGTTCGCCGTCTCGATCGCGATCTCGAAGCCTCTCGCATCCGCGGCATTTCTACCAACAACGGCTTCGAGCTTGTTGGTTTTGATCTGCAGGACCTTGCTCTTTGCCTTCCTTCGCCTCGCACGCCCAGAACGTCGAGTGCACGATTTGTTTGCCCTTCGTCGCCTTCATGGCGCATCTCTCTCCCTGTCGTCGGCGTCGCGGCCCGTGAAAGCATGTCCCTTTGCTGCTCTCCTCCTTCGTCTCCTCGACCTTTTTCATCTCGCGAGGCTCTGCCACTGTGATGCCCTTGATGCCGACGATCCGTTCGGCCCACGGCGCGAGCGGGCACTCAGTCGGGGTCCACCTCGCCTTTCTCGAGCAGCTCGGTGTATGTCTTCTTCCTGGGCGCTTTCGCGGGGGCCCTCCGCGCCTCCTTCATCTCAGGGCAGTCGCCGTAGAAACCATCGGACGTAGGCGACGTGCCGCGAGGGAGCTGGGACTCATTCCTCGCCTGCTCCTCCTGGATGGCTTCGCGCTCCTCCTCCAGACCGTCGTGGACGTTCGGGTCGCCCTCCAGCTCTTCCAAGCCAGAGCCTGTCGGGCTCTCGCCGCCCGCCGGTGCCCCCTCGCCGTCGCCGCCGCCCTCTGGAGCTCCCACTTCCACTCCGCTGTCCGCTCCGCCGTCTCCATCTGCATCCGTGGCCGAGGCCGAGGCCGAGGCCGCCGCGCCGTCAGAAGAAGTGCCGCTCGCAGGATCGTGCGCTCTTCGCTTTCTTGGAGAGCTCAGTTCAGAGCCCCGAATCATCAGGGGTAACTCGGGTCAGGGATAACTCGGGTTCCTTTTTCGGGAATCCAAGCCCGAGTTACCCCGGATCCGAGTTACCCCGGATAACTCGGGCGCCCAGAGCCCCAGAATCATCAGGGGTAACTCGGGTCAGGGCTAACTCGGGTTCCTTTTTCGGGAATCCAAACCCGAGTTACCCCGGACCCGAGTTACCCCGGATAACTCGGGCGCCCAATCAGTGCCGAACTCCATGCACATCCTGTGGAAGCGCTCGACGTGCTCGTCGACCAGCTCCTCCTCGTGCTCCTCGTCGATGCCCACTGTCCAGGAAGCGCGCCGCTTGTCCATCATCTTCCCGACCGCCAGCTTCATTCCCTACCTAGGCTCTGCCTAGAAGGGTTCTGACTCTCTTTGCTCAAAGGGGCCGGGCAGTGGTCCCCGCCCCGGGCGGTTCCCCCGGTCCCCGCCCCGCGGTTCCCCACTTGCGCCCCCTTACCTTAGCTTTGCGTATCTCATCTTAGCTTAATTTAGCTTGGCTCAGCTTAGCTTAGCTTCATCTTAGCTTCGCGTAGCTGTAGCTTAGCTTAACTTAGCTTAGCCTAGCTCAGCTTAGCATATCATAGCATAGCCCAGCATAGCATAGCATACCGTACCATAGCATAGCATAGCATCACATAGCGCAGCATAGCACAGCTTAGCATAGCATAGCACATCATAGCATAGCATACCATAGCCTAGCATAACATAGCGCAGCCTAGCGTAGCATAGCATAGCGCAGCATAGCGCATCATAGCATAGCATAGCATAACATAGGCAGCATAGCATAGCATATCATATCATAACATAGCATAGCGCATCATAGCATAGCATAGCATAGCATAGCGCTGCATATCATATCATATAATAGCATAGCATAGAACAGCATAGCATATCATAGCATGGCCTAACATAGCATAGCGCAGCATATCATATCATAGCATAGCCTAGCATACCATATCATAGCGCAGCATAGTATAGCATAGCATAGCATACCGCAGCATAGCATAACATATCATAGCATAGCACAACATAGCATAGCATAGTCTACCATAACATAGCGCAGCCTAGCATACCCTAGCATAGCCTAGCATAGCATAGCATAGCGCAGCATAGCGCAGCACAGCATGGCATAGCATAGCATAGCATAGCGCAGCATATCATAGCATAGCATAGCATCAAAGCAAAGGCAACGCAACAGCAGCAACAGCAAAGCAAAGCACAAGCAACGCACAGCAAAGCAAATCAACAGCAAACGCAAAGCAGAGGACATGCAAAGCAAAAGCAGTGTGCGACAGCTGCCGAGCTAGCCTCGATGGCCGGACCCGAGCCCCCGCAAGCAGTGCTGAACAGCCTGCAGCTCTTGCAGGAGCCGCGAGCAGTGTTGAACCTGTTGTAGATGTAGATGTAGACATAGCTGTAGATGTAGCTGTAGGTGTAAATGTAGATGTAGGTCTAGATGTAGATGTAGGTATTCAGCTGTGCTACTACTACTACTACTACTACTGCTACTACTACTACTACTACTACTACTACTACTACTACTACTACTACTACTACTACTACTACTACTACTACTACTACTACTACTGCTACTACTACTACTACTACTACTACTACTACTACTATTACTACTACTGCTACCGCTACTGCTACAACTGCGACGATGAGGAGAAGGAGGAGGACGGCGTTTACCGTTACTACTAACATTGCTCTTCTCGGGGCTCCAACTCCTAGGTAGGGTCGCTCTGGGATAATTGTGTTTTTGTCGAAAGACATGATGGCTTGCATCTCGTAGAGGCACTTCATCATCGGCCAGAACTTCTTCGCGGCGGGTTGGAAACGCCAGGTGTTGCGCTCAGGCAGCTAATCCTGCGAGGAGCACGTGTGCCCGATGGCCTCGGCAATGTCGTCAGCAGACCCCTGGGAGGTCTTCCGCACTTGATTCTCAGCCTGCTCGTCGCCGCTCATCGCCAGCTTGCGTGGGGAACGCAAGCAGACGCAAGAAAACGCCAGCCTTGAGCCAGAAAGAGGCTACGGGAGTAAGTTGATACTGCAAGAAACGCCAGTGCGATGTTGATAGCAACGCAACTCGGTGCACAAGTGCATCTGCAATGACAGAGCACAACGCGTGGAAGCAGCAGCGCACAGACAACTCAACGGGCGCAATACAATGTAGTGGCAATTCAACGCAATTAGCTAACAGCGCAATGCAATGGAAATGGCAGTGCAATATCAATTCGATGCGATGCAACGCAAGGGCGTCGTTGGGCAGGCAAAATAAGACGGGCGACCTTAACGACGGGAGGTACAGAGGAGGGAGGAGGAGGCTCTCACCGGTTTGCCGCCCCTCGACGTGCGATCAGCATGCGTTTTGCCCCCAATCCCCCTTTTGCTTGATGCGCGTTCCTTGCTGCGGCGTCCCCCCTTCCCCGTTTTCCTGGGCTCTTTCGCGCCCGTCCCCGCGTTCAAACGGCGCGTATTCGATGCTGCGCGCGTTCCAACCTAAATTTGGTGGTCGTGCGCGCGACGCACGATGGTAGACTTTATTGTAAGGTTGAAGGCGATGCTTTTGTTCTTAGAGGCATCGGGCTCCCAGGGTAAATGCGACGAACAAATTGCCGCGATCGCGTTTGGCGTCATCCGTGCATGCAAAGAGGAGGGGGGGGGCCGATTGTCGGCCCAGCCGATGATGTGGGCCGCATGGACGTCGATGAAGACGGCAAGTGCGTTGCCGGCCCTACTGATGAAATAAGTATTGCGGGCGCTGAGGCCTCTGCTGGGTCAGCCGGTAGCGTTGCCCCAGCGGCCGAGGACAGTTCGATGGGATTGCCCATGCCTGGTGCCGCTTCTGACTCAGTCAGTGGCGCTGCTTCGGCATCGGTTAGTGCAGAGCAGGTGGATGGTGCCAATAGCGCGGCTATCTATTCAACTGGCAGCTTGCCACGATGGAGGGATACGCTTCCTAATTTGGCTCCTCCTCCTCTGGCGCCGCCCGATCGCCTGCCGTCGCCCCCGAATAGACCTGCTCCCAGATGGACTGGAGGTTCGCAGACACCCAAGGCTAGGCGCGCGGACACTCATGTCGGTGACGTCGCGATCCCTGTAGATGGACCGCCATCTGCTGCGGGTTCCGCGGCAGCGTCGGCGATGATGAGAGAGGTCGTAATATCCAGAAGGAGTATGACAACAGTGAGACTGGACAGTGGGATATCAACGAAGACTGCTGGGGTGGAGATAGACGGTGGGTCCACGGTGGGTGTACCATCATTTCTTCCGCAAGTGGCAGTGGTGGAGCACCCGCGATTACATGTTCACCCGCGAAGGGAAGTGGGACAGGGAAGGACACATGCTACCGCACGCAATTCGGAAATTGGCTCTTGGATGAAGCTGACGTTGCCAACTGCCGATCATATATGAGGAACGTGAGCTTTCACCGCGCGCTGCCTAAATTTGACATGTTTTTGACAATCAAGGCGATGCATGGCTCAGCCGCATGTTGCTTTGTGGTTACATGTTCTCGAAGATTAGGACAACATTCTCACCAACAACATCGCGATGAGCTGTTACGCTATATGATTTACAGGATACGTCAGCGTGCTGCGGCCCGCATCGAGGTTGTGCCAGGAGTAGATGCGATCGCCGTAAAAACGTCTTTGTGGTTGGCAGCGGGAGGACCAATGCGCCTGGGGACTGCACGAAGTCTGGCAAATTCCAATGGCGCTGTTGCTAGGCCTGCGCATCCAACCGCGGGAGGAGTTAACATAGCATATAGCTCAGACCCTGCCGTCGCCCACTGCCGCCACCGCCGCCGCCGCAGCTGACCATCAACACTGGTTATTGCGTGCGCTGCAGTTACTTGCGCCTGCAAACAATTCGCGCCTCCCTCTCGCGCGCGCGCCATCACACTTACTTGCGAGTGTCTGCGTAACGGTCTTATAATCATATAGTGGTCGAGTCCATGAACATCCGATCCACTGAGATAGGATATCACGGGACGATCGTAGAACAAGACCATCGATCAATCATATTGTCACAATTTACTGGTCCTCTGGACAATAACTCTTTTGAAAGTCTCATGGTCGCCTCGATGTAGCAAGTGAACACGTGGGCACCCCGAGAAAGTGCCGCCAAGTTCTGCCGCACTTGCCTTTCGCACCCACGATGACCACGATGCCTCTAGCGGTTCGCTGGTTCTGACACCCCCGATTCTTGTTCGTTCAGAGCCCCATGATTCCCGCGATGTAGTCGGCATTCTAGTTGTGCCCCTTTTTCAGAGGAAACCGTCATGGGACGTTACGCTTGCCATTTCGCGCTCAGATCGTGGGAGCTCTCAGGGCCGACGCTGGTTTAGGCACCTCCGGCCCGTCCTTTTTTTTCAGCGTCCCAAGAGCACCCCGACAGAGCAACCATGGCATTCGGGCGCTCCAAGGAGGTGCCGCCAACGAACGCTCAGCCGCCACAGGTTGAGGTCCCCTCATTCCGGCACCCACTGATTGAGAGACGCCAACGGGGGCATCGGTGCCGAATCTGCTTCTCGACCCCCCAGGATCTTCGACACAGGCAAGAAGAAGATTCCGTGCGAGGAGTTTCCCTGCGCGGCGCACATGGTCTGCGACGAGATGCAGCAGCTCACCTCGGAGTCCCTCGAGGCGGCCCGCATCGCCACCAACAAGTACATGTCCACGAACGCGGGCAAGGACTTCTACCACATCAAGGTGCGGCCCCACCCGTTCCACGTGCTGCGCATCAACAAGACGCTGTCGTGCGCGGGTGCCGACCGCCTGTCGACCGGCATGCGCGGGGCCTTCGGCAAGCCCTACGGCACAGCGGCTCGCGTAAGGATCGGCCAGGTGCTCCTGTCCGTCCGCACCAAGGAGGAGAAGCTGCCCATCGCGGTGGAGGCGCTCCGCCTCTCGAAGTTCAAGTTCGCTGGTCGCCAGAAGATCCACGTCTCCAGCTTCTACGGTTTCACCAAGTTCACCAAGGAAGACTACGCGAAGTGGAAGGTTCGGGGCGGACGAAAGGGTAGGACTTCGACGTGTTGCGGAGTCTGCTGCGCGCAGCTGGTTTCGGCCCCGCCGCAGGGCACCCTCCTCGATGCGCGGCTGCCTCCCTGAGACCGCTTCTCAGAAGGCCAGATGCCTGCTGAGCCTTCCGAGAATCCGAGAAGATCCGCCGCCTCTGCCTTCCCCCTGGGCGCGCCGCCGAGATTTGCGACCCCCCCCTCTTGCTGCTGCGCCGTTTTGTCCACTCTGGTCTGCCCCGAAAGGCGATGGGCCGCCTGAGGCCGAACGGCGTGGACGTCCAGTGGCTCTCGAGCCGCGGCCCCCTGTGGCGCCTCATCGGCAGGAGCTGAGCCCTGAGTGTCTGACCGTCGGCGCGCGCGCGCGAGAGAGAGATGACGAAGGACGCCCGCCGCGCGAGGACGGGCGCGGCGGGGGAAGGCGCGCAGATCACGGGCACCGTCAGGGGAGGACCGGCTGAGGGGGGAGCGCATCGACCCCCAGTCGCTCACCCCTCGCCGACAGGGGGCCCGATAGCTCACTTCACCAAGGCACGTGCGGAGTCGCCATGTGGGGCCCATCGCCGATCTGTCGGCGATGTATCGCCGACGGCTTGTCGATGCTTCCCCCCTGAGCCTGTCCCCCGTAACCGCGAATGTTCCCCTCCTCAGACCTGGATCGGGGAGGCGCAAGGCTCGAGTTTGCCGGAGCTCTGGTTTGCCGCCACTCTTTGGCGGCCCCGGGCGTGGATTCTGGCGGCCCGGTGGTCGGGATGTGTTTGCAGCGGGAGTTCGCGTCAGACTTCAGACTTGGCTCCCTGATTTTGTTGACAGCCCCTCCAAGCCAACTCGAGTCCCACGCCTCCCCGACTTCAGGCTGCCAGTGGGAGTCGGCGGCGCGCAGCAGCCCCCCCCCCCTGTCGGCTTCGGCTCCCCCCTCGAGAGCTCGTCGATACGATGGGTCCCCCCAGGGGGGTGAGGAGCCCAGCTCCCCTGGTCGTGGCTGGTCGGCGCAGAAGGGGCGGGGCGAGGGAAGTGGCATTCTTCAGGAGGGAAAGAAACACACAGACACAATTAATCGTCGACTCCCAGGAAAATATGCAAAAATATGGGAAGTGGTGGGGAAGACAAAAACCCAGAAAATATGGGAAAATATGGGGGATATCTCTATTTGTGTGTATTTATTTGTGTGTTCCAGTTCCCCTTCAATTCTCGATTCTTGGGCTTCGCCCCCCCCCCCCCCCTCCTCGCCACTGGACGCACCTCGAACTGGCTAGGAGGGACCCCGGGACGGCTGCGGGGCATGACGTGGGCGGGTCTTCGCCGGGAGCGGCGGCGAGGGGTGCTGCCTCCCGAGGAGGCACCCTCCCGGCCCACGTCCTGCCGCCGAGGTTTGAGGTCTGAGGTTCTGGTTTTTTGTGGCTCCGATTCCTGGCAGTTCTCAAGTCTCGGGCTGCTTTCTAGCAGCAAGGGCTCCCACGAGGGCGCGAAGTTATTCGCGCTTCGCGCTTCGCGGTCCTCGTTCTTTCTCCCCCCTCCTCCTCGTCCTCCTTTTCTCCCTTTGGGGGGGCGGCGCGAGAGCGCGAAGTTATTCGCGCTTCGCGCTTCGCGCAGCGCGAAGCGCGAAGTTGGGAGCCCTAGTGTTTTTTTGTGGCTCCGATTCCTGGCAGTTCTCAAGTCTCGGGCTGCTTTCTAGCAGCTGCGCCTCACCGAAAGCTCGAGCTGAAAGATCACAAGGGTCGGACGACAAGGGGGGATTGGGAACGGGTGGGTGCGAAGTCAGCTGGACGCGACCAGAGCTCCTTCGTCCGACCCGAGACGACCCGCTCGAGGGCTCCGACAGGGGCCTGTCCCTTCCATGTGGCGGCCTGCCTCTTCTGGGAGGCCCGGCCCTGCCCCCCTTCTGGAGGGCCACCCACCTCGCCCAGCCCGTTTCCGCGCGGCGCCACATTGCTGGTGGGAGGTCGCGCAGGCCTTGGAACTATCGTCTCCCTCCTCCCTCACCATCTTCCTTCGAAGGGCATCGCTCGCCCCGAATCCCTTAATTGCTATTCCCCCAAAATGGCCGTTCAGGCAAACAGGGGGAATTGGGGATACACCCCCAGGGCGCTACTCGAACGCACGCCGATTCAGGATTGACGCCCCCCCCGGTGAAGTCCCGAATATCGCCCCCACATATACAATATTGCTCGATCAGTCAAAGAGAATCTATTTTAGGGCCGCCATACCCCCTCACTTAGTCCTCTTCATCTCACCTCTTAGCCGTTTTGGCTCAGGCGACGATCTGAACTTGCACGCGCGCGCTTCAGAGCGGACCATGCTTGCGGTCCACCCATGTCACGACGAATCCGACAGCCCATGGCATGGAACACTGCGCTTGGGAAACCGGCTCCAAGGGATGGTTGTGCACGGGCAGGCGTGGCCATTTCCCCAACTTCCTTCCGCGGGCTGGGTGCAGGTCCTGCGGGGCCAAAGTTCCGCCAAGCGAGCTGGCGGCCCACACGTCTCGCGTGATTCTCAGCTTGGGGGCCGAGCTGTGGAGGTCTGGAGGATCAGGCCGTGCCCAGACGGACAAGAGCAACACCAAGGCCAAGCGGAATCACCAGTGTCTATCCGCCAAAGATTGGGCAAACCAGGTCGAGGACGCGGTCGCCACTGTCGTGCCCAAGCGCTTAAGGGCCTCAGCGTGGCAGACCCTTGGAGGCGGCCGACAAAGCGATGGTCGCAAAAGGCAAGGCTGGCCCCACGGACGCCCAGAAGGAGGTTGCTTCACCTCCGCCACCAGCCGTGGTCGACTTCGCCGCGCGGCTCCTGGCCCAGGTGATGCAGAGGAATCTCGACAAAGGGCAAACTGATCGAGAAGGCCAGGGCGCGCTTGGCGCAGCGAGCCCAGCAGCTCGCATACCCCCCGGCCGCGCACGACGCGGCGCTGCGCCAGCTGCGTGAGCACAAGGCCAAGTACGCGTTGCTGGAGGCGGTCGACACAGCGATGGTCGCAAAAGGCAAGGCTGGCCCTACGGACGCCCAGAAGGAGGTTGCTTCACCTCCGCCACCAGCCGTGGTCGACTTCGCCGCGCGGCTCCTGGCCCAGGCAGAGGAAATTCGACAAAGGGCAAACTGATCGAGAAGGCCAGGGCGCGCTTGGCGCAGCGAGCGCAGCAGCTCGCAGACGCCCAGGCCGCGCACGCCAGCTGCGTGAGCACGAGGCCAAGTACGCGGAGCTGGAGGCGGTCGAGAGGTCAAGTTCGCTGTCGGCCGCCGGCCTCGATGCGATCGACTGCGTCTACAAGTTGGACGCCATGCAAGACGTCAAGGACGGCATCGGCACCGTCCGCGTTCAGCTTTCTCGGGCCAGCGAGAAGGCTCGGGCGGCCGAGCGCGGCGCTACAGCTGCCACGGCCAAGGCTGGCCCTGACGGTGCGCCCGCTGGCGCTCTCAAGGCAGCGCCGGCGGCCCCGCTGGCGCAGGCGCAGGGCCAGGTGGCATTGGCGTCGGGCCAGGACCTCGCCGACAAGGTCGCCGATTTCTTCAAGGGGAAGTCAGGCACCCGGCCCGCCTGCGACCTCGGCAGCGCAGACGACGGCGCCAAACTCATGCGGGCTGCCTCTCGCATCCTGGCCCGCCGGGCCTTGGTCAGCAAGAAGCGGGGGTTTAGCCGGGGCCGCGCCGTCTCCGTGGAGGGCGCGGCGCGGTCCCCACTAGCCCTCGCTGGCGGGTTGCCGTCGGTGTCAGAGGACTTCCCCAGTCTGGGGGCGAACGGGCCGAATGGCCCGCGCGCGGCCAGCGCTCCTTCCGGAAGGGGCCGGGGCAGCAGCCGGGGCTGGCGAGCATTTCCATGGGGTGCGGCGGCGCGACAGGCTTCGCCCGTGAAGCTTGCGTCGGTCGCCGCCCGCGCCAGCGCTCGGGCCGGCGGACGGGCGTTCCTCGGGCGAAGCAGAGACCGGAAGTGGGCCTGCGATGTTTACTGCTTGCAGGAGCACTGCCTGGAGCACCGCGCGCGGGTGCCCGCGGCGGCGCGCTGGGCTGCCCGCGCTGGCCCCTAGCTGGCCCCCGGCCTTGGCGCGACTGGGCTGGGGCTTCGAGGTGGCTCGGGGGGGGGGCAGTCCTGGTTGCTGTGCCAGCCGCGCATGCGCGCAGGCGGCCGTCGTGCTGCGGGCTGCCGCCCCGTCGGGGCCAGGCCGCCCAGGTCAACGCCGGGCTCGGCATTCTCATGTGCGTCAGTTCGGTCCACGTGATGGACAGCGTTGGGGTCGCGGGCGACGGCGTCGAGATGCTCGAGGCCGTGCGGAGCTGGGTTCGCAGCCCGGCCCCGTTCTGGGCCATCCTGGCCGACTGGTGCATCGAGCCCGAAGACTCGGCCAGTTGGGCCAAGCAGGCGTCTGGGGCGGCCGCCCGCCCGCGACCCGCGGGGCGCCACCTGCGGCGAGAGGGGATGTGACGCCGGGATTGTCTCGGAGGTGCTGGACAGAAGAGTTGGAGCGGTTTCCGTGCTTAATGGGCCCCCGCTGGCCCTGCTAAAGCGGCCCGCTCTAGCCGCTGCCCGCTGGCCGTGCCGCCGCCGTATCAAGTGGCCCCGCCCGATTCGAAGCGGAATTGTGGACGTGGGTGCTTGGGCTCGCCCGGCGACGTGGGGGGCCTCTCCATGTTCTGGTTCGCCAGGGTCGAGGGCCTCGAGGGCATTTGGACAGGGTCCACCAGCTCGGCAGACGCACGCGCGACCGGTGCGCCAGGGGCTAGGGCACTCAGGTCAAGACTGCCCTCTTGGTGCTCGAGTGGAACAAGTCGGGAGTAGACAGACCTGAAGGAATTGGCCGTTTTCGGTTCGCGAGAGGGCGTCGCGGCCGTCATTTTTGCGGGTCCATGTCCGTCGGTTTCGGTCCCAGGCCGTTTTCACTACGGGGAGGTGTGCTAAAGGGAGGTTTGTCCACCGCCGCCGCCGCCATTGCGGAGTGCCGCAAGTGGATTGGCTTCGAAGCGGCGCGCAGGAAGGCGGCGCCGATCGGGGGGCGTCAGCTTGGCCAGAGAAGGAAGAGGCGCGCCAGCTTCGACCGTCACTTTCGCATCCTGCGAGGGTTTGTCTTTCGCTCGGTGCCCGGGCCGTCGGGGGGCCCGCCGGCCGCCTCGGGCCGCGGCGCCATCGCGGGCGCCTTTGCGGAGTTGGACCTCCATGTTTACTGCGAGCTGCCAGTCCAGACCGGAGACCACGCGGCGGCTCTCCAGTCCGGGGGCCGTCCGGGGGCCGCCAGAAGCGCGGCAGCGGGTGGCGCGCCCGGGCCCCTGAGGCCGCCAGCAGACCCAGTGGGCAGCAGGGCCGCAGGTTCATCGCGGGCGGCAGTCTGGCCCCGTCGACCTTGATCGTCCACGATGATGACGAATGCGATCCTGGTCTTCTGTCGCTGGAAATGCCGCCGCGGCGGTGCTGGCGAGGGACTGGGGGGAGCTATGCGTCCATCTTGACCGCGCTCGCGACTTGGGGCGGGGGCCCGGGGGGCCCGGCGGGCGGGCGGCCCCCCGCCCGTCGCCGTGGGCGCGCTGGACCACGCGATGGCGCCCTTCGGCGGGGGCGCTGCATTGGCGCGCTTGAGGCAGCTCAGGTGGCTGCCGCCGCGCTGCCGCCGGGCGTGCTTGGGCGCAATGTGCACGTGGGAGAGGAGTCCGATCTGGTGCCCGCTCTGGTCGCTGCTGGTCGTCTTCCTGCCCAGGTCCCCTCCCGCCGTCGCCCCGGCTAGCCTCGGGGCGCAGGTCCGGTCGAAGCTCGGGCAGCCAATGGTCGCGTTGTCGCGGCCTGGGAGCGTAGGACTGACCATTCCACTGGGGCGCGGAAGGCTGCGCGAGCGCGAGATGGCGGGGCTCCGGCGCGACATATTGGCGGCCTTCGCCGAGAAGATTGGCCCGGCGTCCAGCGCCATCGCCGGCAACCGCGCGAAGTACTTCGAGCATATCGGCCACGACGAGCTTTGCAGCCAGGCGGTGGAGACCGACTTCCCGCTGGCGCTGCCGCGGGGCCGCCCCCCCAGGGGGCCATGCTGGTCATGGGGGTTGGGCCCGCCATCGACCCCCGCTGGGGTTGCGGCGGCGGGTTGCTCGTGTGCGGTTGGCGTAGGCGAGCTACTGTCGCGCGCGCCGCTGCGCGGCGTGGCCCCCGGGTGCCCGCTCGCGCGCGCGGCCGAGTCGACGAGTGCCCCATGCAAGCCGCGTGATCGGCGCGCATGGTGGGCGGCCTTCAGCCCCCGGCCGCGCGCGACCTCTCCGAGGGCCTGCAGCGCAGACGTTCCAAGATCAACCGGGGCAAGACGGGCTGGATGGCCTGGGGCTCGGGGCCAGCGCAGGTCCTGGACGAGCACTGGGCTTGGCTCGGCTTCGCCAGGCACGCCGGCCCGAGGTGCCTGGGGGGCGACGGCGCAAGCGGCGGCAGGAGGCGGGCGCCAGAGCAGACGGGGGGCGGCGGCCAATATCGACTTGCCGCGGTCTGCAGGGGCCAGGGCGCGCCGCCTGCGCCGAGGCTGGCCTTGCGCCGCGGCGGTGCGGGGCTCTGCGGTAGCGGGGGCGGCGGGCGGCAAGCTGAACGGCTGAAGAGCGCGTGCTCTCCGTTTGGAGGGGGGGCTGGCCCCGGGCGCGCGCGTCGGCTTCGGGGTCCGCGCCGTGCCGCGCGCGGTGATCAGAGCCCCTTCGCGGCGCGCGCGGTCGAGGTCACCGAGGCCTCGGCGGTAGGACTGCGCGATGGCCGCCTGCAGTCGGGCGTGATCGCCACCGCCCGCGAGGAAGTGCTGAAGTTGCTGGATGCAGCGAGGCCCTGGGCGCAGCGTGCTGACCCTGCCCAGACTGCAGTCCTAGGTCTGGCTCGCCCTGGATGCCAGCTCGCTTGGCGCGGCCCGTTGCTTGATCATCGCCGGCGCTTTTGTTTGGGGGGGGGCCCGGGGCAGCCCGCCGGGAAGTCCGCGCCTCTGCGCGCGCTGCTTCCGCCGCCGCTGCTCTGGGGAGGTCGGGGGTCCCGTGCGTTTCCGAGGTCCTCTTGGGGCCCGCCGTGGGCGCTGGCCAAGGCGCCGCGGGCCAGGAGTGGCAGCGATGCTCTTCATTTTGTGAATTGCGGGGCTCGCATGGGCCGAAGCCGCTTGCGCGCCGAATGGCAGAGCAACTGATTTTTGTTGCGCCCGATGCGGGCGGTTCGGGGGCCTTCTCTGGCACCGATGTTCCGGCTGCCCCAGCGCGGAGTTCCAAATGGCCAAGAGAGCCGTTGCGCGCGAGGGAGAGCCTAGCACCGAGCTGTTTGCGCGTGGGTTGGTGCCCTGACCTGTGCGCGCATTCTAGTATGCTGACATCCCCGAGGCTCATCGCGTCCGCTTCGTGGGGTGTATGCCTGGATGATTGTTCGAAGGTGAGATTTGTGTTGGCTGCTCTTTGTTCTGTGCGCAGCACGGAGCTTGCGCCGCGCTGGATGGGCAGCCGTTGCCACCAACGATGCTTGATCGCTCAGATGCGGGATGCACGGTGCCGCGCCCCTCGCCTGGTCGCGCTCGCAGCCCCCCAGCGATGCCGCTGAGGATTACGCAGTTCGCATGCTCGCGAGATTTTCAATGAAACCTGCCGCTGACGGCCCGTTCATTTTTGTGTATTGCGCTGGCACCATCTCGCGCGCGATGCGTCCAAAGCCCTCGGCCTGATCAGCCCAGGCAGGCACTTCTGGGAGTTGTGCTGGCAACGCATGGTGGTGGTGCGATTGTCCAAAAAGAGGCCACGCGACAGCCTCGAGCGATGCTTCTTTCTTCAACACTTGGCGCAGGCGCGTCAATAGTCTTGCGGGCCGCTGGGCTAACGGGGGGCCTTGTTCTGGGGGACACCGGAGAGGGGCTTGTGTATTGAAGCGTGTGGGAATGTGGCCATCTTGCTTGTGCAATGGATAGGTCTCATGCGCGCCTGGATTGGGGTTCGTGAAGCCTGGGACATTGGAGGTGTCGCGGGCACCTCGAACAATATCCTAGACCTTGTATATAACGCGGCTGAGCCTGAAACGGCTAGCTTGGATGCAACGGTTGTAAGCGGGCAGCCCCGGCCCCTCCCCCGCCAGTGTCCGAACCCGTGCCAACGGATGTGTGGGGGAGGTGAACTTGGGGTTGTTTTTGGGTGGCCGTGGCTTTGTTTCAAAAACATTAGGCGGTCAAGTGCGATGTCGAGGGGTCCGAGGGACAGGCAGTTCTGCAAAGCCTGTGGGGCGTCGGTTGGCCTAATGATCTCCCTTGGCAAGGGCCTTGCGATGGCCTGCCTGGGGCCCAAGCGCCCAAGGTCAAAGGCGCAAAGGTCACGCCCCCGCAGGTTGTTTCACACCTCGGCGCTTCGCCTTCCTCCTAGGTTGTCGTCATTTAGAGGCTTCGGGGACGATGATATTGTTGGGCTGGAGGGGAATGTGATGGGGCCCAGTGCTGTGCCGTCTGGGGGCGGCGGTGTTGGGCCATCGTCTGTGGCTGGGCCTTCGCCTTGGCTCGGGTGCGGGCCCCCTACGGTTCGGCACTGTGCTGGGTCCAGGGACCTCGTCAGCTCTTGAACGGGGTGGCCGTCCCCGTCCTGGATCCAGCCCAAGTTGCCCGCCTGTACGGTTTTTTCTGCGCCCGATTCGGCGGTCGAATCGGCGCGGAAGTGCCGGTAGGCTAAGCGGGATGCCAAGGCCGAAGGGCTTTGGCCGCTGGAGGGCGATTCGGCCCTCTTTGCAGCCGCGGTGGCAGGCGGACTCCCTGCCCATGGCCCACTCCGCTCCACTCCATTCCATTCTATTCCACTCCACTCCACTCCACTCCATTCCATTCCATTCCATTCCATTCCATTCCATTCCATTCCATTCCATTCCATTCCATTCCATTCAATTGCATTATATTCCATTCCATTCCATTCCATTCCATTCCATTCCATTCCATTCCATTCCATTCCATTCCATTCCATTTCATTCCATTCCATTCCATTCCATTCTAGTCCATTCCTCATCCCACCTATTGTTCCTCGTATTTCTCCTCCGTTTTTTCTTGGTGGTTCCTTTGCCCTCGCGCGCGCACGCGTGCAGCGAATCGTGCGCACCTGTTCGAGCGCTGCTTTTCTGTCTGGGCAAATCTGGTGGCTGACGGCTCTCCTCCTCTTCTTCTTCTTCTTGCTCTTGGCTCTTGTCGTCACCTCTCTCTGTTGTGCGCGCCCCTCTGCCTTCCCTTGCTCCTGGAAGCCAGGTCCTGGGCCGACGTGAAGCAGATGGTGATCGACCGGGGAGCGCTCGGGGGGACGGGAGGCAGGTGCCACGGTGTCCCCGCGGCCACTGCTTGGGGCGAGGGTGGGAGCCATGCTCGAGGCATAGCGTACGCTGGCTGGACAGTCCTGTGGGTTCACTGAACAGCGCGGCCCTGTTCGATTCTTTCCTTAGGTGCGTTTCGTCCGGGTGTTCGCTCATTGGGGCGTTATTGCGAGGGTGCTTCTTCTTCTGCTCCTCTTTTTCCTCCTTATGCTTGTCATGATTATTATGCTCGTTTGCCGTCTTCTTTTTTTGCCATTTTTACTCCTCGGGGTTTCTTATCACTACGCTTATTGATCTTACGTTTTGTTTGTACGATGTTTCTTTTTGCTCATATTTTCCTGGTGCCACTTTTTCTTTTCTTCTTCGTCTTCTGATTATTCCTGTTCTTCTTTGCGCATTTGTCTTTATACGTACACATATTTGCGTCGTCGGTTTCGGATTCCCCACGGCGTCATATTTGTCGATGCACGGCGGAGGCGCTTGTTTCTTGAGGGCCAGGCCCTCGCCGGTGGCAGGATGCGTCTATGAGTCGTTGGCCGTCGTGCAGGGCCATGGGGTCACCAGCTGACGACGAGGAAGACGTGGGCCAGGAGTGTTTGGGGGGGCAACATAACGGGAGGATCGGCTCAGCGGGGGACGCATCGATCCCCCATCGCCCATTCATCACCGATAGGGACCCGATCGCCCACCTCGCCCGAAAGCGTGCGGCATATCCATCGGAGGCCTATCGCCAACTGTCTGCTATGTATCGCTGACTCCAGGTCCATGTTTCCTTTCTTGGCCCCTCCTCCTCCCGCCCTTGTATCGACGCCCCTCAGTCTGGGGTTGCTTAACAAGTTGTACGTAATCGGGTATCCAGTAGGCAGCATGAGGATGACGAAGACAGGGATGCGCACGGGGATCGGGAAGCGCGTTCGGGGCGTGGACCGATGTGATGGGACTTTTCAATCGATCGCTTGCAGGAAGAACGCAAGTAAAAATCCACACATTCTAATTTACACTCCCTGTGAACATCGACTTCGAGTGAACCGGTGGTCCCCTGTAGGCGAAGCCCACTTATTCAGCAACCAGTGGAATATCCAACTACCATGCCAGCACAGCATTCTGGATGGCGATCGTTCGAGGGGGCGAGGGAGGCCGTCACGTCTGACACCTCGTGTCCCCACGCGTGGGAGAAGCGTGATGAGGACAACCTTTGGTGGTCCCTTATGGTCGCCTTCGGGCCCTCTCGGCCGTATGGGAGGGGGCTCGGGGCCGTCGTGCGGCGCGTCTTGGGCCGTCGAAGGGCCTGGTAAGGCCGTCTTGGGCCCCCTCTTGGGCCGTCTTGGAGACGTCTTGGATTCTTCTGGGCCATCGTGGGGTCCCTTTATGCCATCTTGGGGCCCTCTTTTGGACCATCTTGGAGGGTTCTTAGGTTGTCTTGAGCTGGCGGAAGCCCAGAACGGCGAGAATGCGAACAGCTTTCAAAACCCAGCGGGCCCCGCTGGGCGGGACATCAATGATTTTGGTTTGGTCGGACATTGTTCGGGGTTCTGTTGTGGCCTTGTTGGGCCTTCTCGAAGACATCGTGGTGTGTCTTGAGGCCATCTTGGCCCACTCTAAAACGAGCTGAGGGACGTAAGGAGTGGATGCGAGCGTGCGCCCGCGGCGGCGTCGGCTCAAGCGGCCGGCCGCCCAAATATGACTGTGCCTCACTTCGAGGCACACAATCGCTATCGAGACCAAAAGGATCTTCCTACTGCTTAGGATGGCACATCCTCTCCTACTGGGACTATCGTTACTACGGTACAGCAGAGCTGGAGCTTGGCTTCGCCTAAGACGAAGCTGCTCGCGGGCCTCCCAGCCCCCTGCAAACTTGGTAGCGGAACTGGCCTATGGTGGTCAGCTCTTGCTTTACTCCTCACCATCCACGGCACTATCTGGTGGACTACGGACATGGTGGAACATCAGGGTGCAGTGGGTTTGCGCGGAGGAATGTACATAGCTACGCAGTGCCGCAAGGACGCTTGCAGCGATACCTTTGTTCGAGCGGGGGTCTCTTACCTACATCGTACCTCCCTGCGCCATTACACTCCTGAAATCCACCCGCCTACTCCAAGTGGACATCTTTCCGAAGATATAATGCATGGAAACACGCGATGCGAAAAATTGCCGCCTCCGACCCCGCGCAGACTTGCGACTACACAACGGAAGTCCCGACCGACCACATCCGACTACGACCTACGAGGCCACTGGATTGGTGTTACTATCTTTGGGTTCACATGGGTCGCTATCGGGCGTGCGGTACGACACGTGCGTGGCGGAGACGACGCGAGAACGACCGGCCCTCATTGGGGCCCAGCCGGTCGAGTACGTTTTCGCGAATTCGTCCGCGAAGTACATGCCTGGATCAATGTGACCACGCGCAATATGACGCCCTCCCAGCAGGCCGCAGCTCTGCAGCGAGGTTTGGGGGGTCTCGCGCGGACCATGGCCATGAGAGTCCCTCCGGCAGTAATTAGTTTTTGTGTCAACGTAGGTGGCCGACACGCCGACGGCGTCACCTGCATCATGTTCCTCGTAAGCACGAAGTTCGAGAACTTAGAAGAGGAGCGCCAACTCAACTCTGTACGGATCTCATTGATTTCCGAGCCCATGCGGGTGAACGTATCGACCAGACGTTTGCGCGGTTTGAGATAACCCGCTACGAGGCTGAAACAGCCGGCTTCAACATCCCCAACTTTCAATTCCTAGCAGCGATTCTATTCAGAGCCCATGGAGTGGGGACATCGCGTGCACAACAACTCCAGCTGCCTCTAAAACACCATCTGCCGAGAGACCAACGGCAATTTGACGTTCCACTTGAACGTGTGAGGTCATCTGCACACATTGCAATATTGGTGGCATCTTTAGTCGCGGCCACCGAGCCGAGACTTTCCACGTGGAGGCCAACGCAGGGCAACCGGCCAACAACGGCTGGAATGATGATCCACAACCAACTGAGACCACGACACTGCTGGCTCAGAATGGTGGAGCGGCCTTGGGGTCGCAAGACTCCTGGGCCAGATCTATGGGGCCGCCCGACGCGGTCTCCCCCATGCATGCCATGACCCTAATGGGCTCAGCGGGGCAACCCGCCGAGTCCGATTTCGACTCCAGTGCTGATGCGGATGCGTCTTCAGATGACGAAGCTACCGCCCTTGATTACTCAGATATGCTTACATACCTTACTGAAGAGCAACGAGCTCACTGGTTAGTTTAAGGCTATCAAACACACGAGCGTCGCTGGCGGAGATTCATGAAGAAACCAGTCCGAGAGGTAAGGCATATCGCACGACGATGTCTTAAATGAACAGGCAGAGGTCGAAGTAAAGGTGCAGGTAGGCGTCGGCGATTGTATGGCAGAGGCATGTTAGCGTTCTTAGCGTCTCTTATTGGACCTCAGCACGAAGAAATGATCCTAGGTGCTGGCAGAAACCGCAGGCGTGCATCAGGCAAATGTAAAGGACGACGGGGGTGCCCAAAGGATACCAACGGTAAAACTACGGAGTGCGACATGCGCCACAGTGCACAACATTTCCTACGCGAATGCCTCCGAGGTGATGGAACAGAGGCAGGGGTCCGTCAATGCATCTGGCTCGAACAAACTCCGACATGCAGTGTGTTGACTGGGGGTCACTTGTAGCCGACCCCGCTGATAGCTCAGCCACCATGGTTAATTTCATGGCTGCCAGATATCCCAGCGGCAGTATGGCCCTCGAGAAGTGCGCCGACGAGCTGTTCGAGGAGGTGTTCGCTGGCCACGGCGACGTCGATTTGGCAGAATGGCTGGGTATACCCATCGCGGGGCAAACTGCAGATATCGAATTTGTCGAGAACTTCCCCGTGCCCGCTGAAGGAGATTTTGGCATGGCGGGGACGCGCGCCCGTGGATTCAGAATCTACCATTCCTGCAACAGATGAAGAAATACAGCTGGTGCTCTATCCTCGGGTGATTGGAAATCCGACAGACGTGGAACTAATCGGTGACGATCCTCTGCGGGGAAAACCAGCGAGGCGCTGGTGATCTATCTGGGCGTATTCAATATGAGCTTGGTCATGATGGAGAATGTCAATGCGCTTTTGTTGCTTCAGATCGATCCATGAACCGCCAGTGACGATCGCCGAGCCGCCCAGCCTGGGGGAAGAAGAATTATCGCGACGACGACGAAGACGAAGAACGGGAAGATAGTGGCCGCATGATACGTCGCGGTCGGGTTCCCAGTCGCGCGCCAGATCGTGCGCGTGCCCGCTCCAGTGGTGCTCGCTCTAGCGGTCTTCAGCGTCCTTGCCCCCCTGATGCGGGGGCCCCAGAGGCTCCGCCGTGGCGGGCTAATAGACCGGCCGCCCCCCCGAGGAGGGGGCGGGCGCGGGGGCGACGCCTCAAGATGATCAACCGCCTGAAGGTAGCATGCGGCGCCTTAAAGGCTACGCGGAAGCTGGATTGTCTCGTCAGTGCATCCCTCAGGTCAGATGCAATGCTGGCTGGATCAGGTTTGGAGTGGGCATCGGACCCGGCGCTGGTATTCTCTTCGCAAGATCAAACGAGGTGGGGCAGGCAAGATCACGCGTTCGACAAGGGCAGGACCTGTTAAATCTCAATATAAGATGGTCGCGCGCAACCTCAAGAGGGCTATTATCGAGGAGCGGAAGCTTTACATAAACATATGTTGCCCATGCCCCGAATATGCTGACCGTAGGCTTGCCCCCCCCCCATGGCCCATCAAGAAGCCCGAATTTTAAAAGAGCACCGTGGGTTTGGTCTCGCGGTGATGGTCGAGGTCACTGTGCCGATTCTAATCCAACGCCGTATGATGAGCAGCTAACGGAGAGCGAATGCGACCACGCCGCAGCTGAAGAAATAGCCCGCGCAAGCCTCGCATGGAAGAAATTGTTACCTACTCACCATTTGGTGCAGTTCAATCGCGATTGGCACGCAGGGGAACCTGCTGATTACAAATCAGAAGAAGAAGATCAACGAGAAACTGATGAAGATGAACATAATGAGATGGCTGAAGAGATTGATCCCACGGGTGCTGCCACTGAAGGGTACGCGTCAAGCGATTCGGGTATTGCGGACGCTGCGCGTCAGGCGGATGCTCCGATCGATCCCAGGTGCGTTGCCGCAAAGGAGATGGATCTCCCCCTGAGAGGCGGATTTTATACCGTGCTCCAGGTGCGGGCTGGATATAGACAAGCATAGTCGAAAGACGCAGCTCCACTGCATGCCTTCTTTCAGGTAAGCACAAGACCATTATTAAGAACATGGCCCTCAGGGCGCCAGATGAAGTCGATTTGAATCCCGACCGAGATCCCATGCGCTATGGTCCAGGGGCACCCGCAGGGGCCACGGCTAAGGCAACTCCTAAGCCGAAGCCAAGGGCGATCATCGATATTCCTCAATCTTCGGAGTCACGAAGCCCATCGCTTGGTCCTGATCAGCTCAGACCTGAAAGAAAGAAGAGGGAGAGCCCAGATGGTCCTAACCCTGGAGACAGCAAGCAGCAGCGATATGCGGGGCAACCTGCTCAGAATTCAGCACGGCAGCCTGCCCTCACTTTGGAGGTGCCCTTGGAATGCCGAGAGTATTGGGGCAGGTAGCGCACGTCCAATCGTATGGAGATCAACCCAGCATAGCATTCCCATATTGCTGACGGGTCTGATCGATACATGGTGGTGGACTGCGACCTCGTGGACGCTGCCGTTCATCATGGCCCAGAGTCACATACGCGCCAGATAGCGCGGAACATTCTGCGTGAACGCCCAGCTCTCACGCCCGACCCTGAAAGGGAATATCGGATTGGGGTCCCTATACCAGAAGATGTCAATCAGCCAACGTTCAGCTTTGATAAGCAACGTCAGATCGCAGAGTGGCTGACGACTGCCCTTCGTCACGGACCTTTTCATAAAGGTCGTCTTTCGGACATATTCCTGCGGGGGGTGCCAGCCTGCGACGAGTGCGGCGGATGGGCAGAATTATCACAGTTGCTCAACAACAAGCCAGCTGAAGGATATGCGAGCTACCGCGACAAGCATCTGGAGACCGTGCGCTACAAGCTCAAAGATCAGCACTGGGCGTGCCAGGCTTTAGCTGTGCTGGAACTTCTGGGCATGGTTGATAATGCTGGAATGCAGAAGAACAGGCTGCAGCTCAAGAAGCTGAAGTACTCCTCCGAGAAGCACGACACGTACTTCATCCGTCCAGTAGCGGGATACGGTGTCCTGAATCATTCTATACATTCATATGTGAATCACGGATTCGACCGTTCCAGGTGCACCTTGCTATTTCATTCATGGAACACAGTGGGTGACGTGTCCTTGACATACTTAGTGTCGGATTGTCATGCCGCGCCGATGACGCCAGCAAGAAGAAGTGCAGACAGTTCGTGCATGGTTGCGCCAATACCTTCCTGGTTGCAATCGAATCCAGTCTGGTCTGCGCGTTGATTCCGAGGTGTTGGTCATGGTTAGTTTGAAGAACCTGCTTCGGGACAACATGCCCATTTGGCGCACAGCAAAGGACATCATCATGTCAGCGGGTCGTGACGGCAGGATTCTTCCGACCCATATCGTCCAGTTGATAGGTATTCGGCCCAACCGTTATTGCATGTACAATCGTGTGGGGCAAATATGGGTCAGTCCCTTATACTTGCGAGACAGCAATCAGCCGTATCCGGATGGTAACAGTTCTATCGAAGAGATGTGCGCGTCTCGTAATGACGCATCATCCTTGAAGGATTGGTTCATCCCAAGGACCCCGCACAAGTGGAAGTGTCCCGATCCGACCCCTGCTCAGGAAGTCGAGTCTCAACAGTGCTCATGGTGCAGGGCGCGCATCGCGCGGGGGCACCTGCGGGGGGATCTGATGGTTCATGGATACAGGCTCAGAACGCGGATGTGGCAGGTATTACTTCAAGTGGCATCACGCCCTCCGACACGCTGTGCGTCAACGATCCGTGACGTGCTCATGTGCAAGAACTGCCAGCACCCGCAGGGCAACCTGTTTCATTTGCTCCAATGAGCAGAGCTACCACACCATTTGGTATTCCACAGATTGCTGGGAGCACTAACAGCCTACAGGCGAGGCTCCAAAGCATTCGAATGGATCCGCAGCTCTATCAGGCTGTACAGGCGACATCGCGACTTGCATCGCCGCGTCCACATGCGGGGCAACCTGATTTTCCGGTCCAATATGCTGTGCAGAGAACCGAGAGGCTGGTTGGTTAGCAAGAATGGGTGTATCGGCAGATGCGTGAAGCCGCTCAGAGTTTGCGTTGGGATGGCACTGACCTCCCTAGCGCCAACTGGACGCCGTCTTGGGAGTATGTTCCGGATTTAAATCCATCACCGGACAACCCCAATCGGTTCGGATACGTGCCAGCATTTTTCAGTCAGCCGACATGCGATCCAACGGCTGCTGGCCGTCCAACAGCAGCACCAATGGATTACCCACTATATCCCGATTATCACGCTCAGGTGAGTGGCGCTCCCCGAGTGGGAACCCAGCGGGAGAGCCCGTATGTTCGGGCGACGGCCGACGACTTCTACCAGTCTCAGCTGACGCGTGGCTCAGGGTATGCATCAGGTGTGCCAGGCCAGATCCCTCACTATGGATATCTGGCCGCCCCCATGGATCAAGGTGTGCAGCGACAGGTCCCAGGCCTGGTACTGCCATCGACCATGGGAGGGCTGCGTCCTGAGATCCTGGCCATACATGGGGCGCAGCAGGCCAACCTGGCGGTGCAATCTGCCCGCCAGCGTCGAAACCAGGTGCGTCGGGCCCATGGAATGCTGAGCCGCGCGGGGCAACCTGCGATTTCCAATGCAGCAGCCGCCCATCATCAGTGACGGCGACTTCAACAAGTGTGCCATCTGCCTGGGCCATTTCATGAACCGCGATAAAGTCTGGAGGCTCCAGTGAGGCCACATATTCCACGCGCAGTGCTGCGGTCGAGTTGCACGTGCTCATGTGGGTAGACAGTTGGCTGGAAACATGGAAGTTTCCGCGAGTGAGGCCCCCTGCGCTATTTGCAGGGGTGTTGGCCTAATTACTGCCGGGTTCCACCGCGCCCTTGCCAACCACACCTGCAGGGGGACCTGCTACAGACGCGCCTATGCCACTGGTGGCAGAGACCGCCAACAACGCAGGGACACCTGCTACATCAGCACCACCTTCGGTGCCAGTGAACGATACGTGGTTCAGGCGTATGGAGAGGGCTACTGACAGGAGCGCTCAGTGGCTTCAGTCTCCACGCGCGTGCGTGCCATATGGGCGAGACACTCGTCCGCGCAATCAGCGTAGGACAGAGGGCCCTGTAAGCGTGCGCAGTGGCAGTAGTGCGGTATCCGAACGCGACGTGCTGCATACTGTGCTAATGGTAAATACGGGTGGCCATATGGGCATGCGCGTAGATGAGGACACGTGCCTGAACTTGCCCACTACCTCCGCATCAAGCCCATATACATATGACGAATATCCCACAGCCTGGATCTTTGAACGGAGTCCTATCACGGAAGGAGAGGCTCGTGGATACATGAACGTCTTTACATTTTTGTCACGAAACGACTGGGAGTTGGAGCAGAGGCGCCACATAGGCATGCGCGGCACGACATTGTCCGAAGCGCTTGGATTTTTTGGCGAACGCCACGAACTAGCCTTGGCAGTTAACAGTGGAACTATGATAAATGTTCGGTTGGATATTCTTCTGGGTATTGGCAGTACTATTAATACTACTGGTTTGAAGACGGCACAGACCATTGAACAGGCATCTCTATCCCATGGACACGCCATCAAGAGGCTGAACCTGACGAAGAGGCTATGCGTGTCAGGAGTGGGACATGGCGTTGCGATGTGCGATAAGTCCCTGCACTGCAGGATTGCGCGCAAAGCAAGGGGGGATCCGGCGGGGGCACCTGCTGCGCCGAGACTTGACGCATACTTAGGAAATGTAGCTGAGGGTTCTGGGGGGAACCTCCTTGTTATCCTGGGTCTGAGGAGCATGTCCAACATGAGGGCCATCCTGACCCCGGAGCAGGGACGCGAGAAGATGATCATCCCTGGCGCGGGGAGGTGCAATATACAATTTGGAAAGGGTGCCAGAGTGCTTGATTTGATGAAGACGCCTTCTGGACTTCTGGCACTCGAGGCTGACGAGTACGGGACAGCTATTGAGGATAAAGGGTCGATGTCGTTTACTATTACGGCCAGTCCTCTGCGCGAAGATGATCCATTGCTCGTCGCAGAGGCATCCGGTCCAGAGCCAACCGCGGGGGCACCTGCTGTGAGCGATGCCCACGCATGTATGATGTCACAATATTCAAAGGGCATCAGCGTCTCCATCAACGAGGAGAGGTTCGCTTTCACGATCCAGCATTTGGTGAATAACACTTTGAAGACCTGGCATCGCAGGAAGACGTCTTTCGGGACCGACCCTACCTCGGCCGACGAGGACTTCGCCCTGCGCAATTTGCAGGCGAAGGTATATCAGGCCATTTACAAGGAGGGCACGAAGTGGACGCCGCCCGATGCACAAGCAGGGACAATTCGGGGGTGATGCCGCTGAGAAGTTTGATATCTTTACTTCGAGCAGCGGCTCTGCAGCGCAGCGTGGCACAGGCATCTGGGCGCCCCCATCGCCAAACGAGTGACGGGGGCAGGCGCGTGCAAAGGCCGCTCGCGCTTGCTCAGACAGGCCGAACACTCAGGTGCTGTCAGCAACCGCGGGAAAACCTGCACTCTTTTCCCAGGCGCCGGCTGTGCGCGCCAGGGGCCGTAGCCAGCCCGGCTGCGCGGCTGCCGCGACCAGCAGTGGGCCTGGCTGTGTGGCCGCTGCAGGAAAAGAATGATTATCGCATCATTACCGCTC
>CAUYUJ010019682.1:281586-326586 GCA_963575745.1 Prorocentrum cordatum
ACCACTACTGCTACTACTACTACTACTACTGCTACTACTACTACGACTGCGACTAGTACTACTACTACTACTTCTACTACTATTACTACTACTACTACTACTACTGCTACTACTATGACTACTACTACTACTGCGATTACTACTACTATTACTACTACTACTACTACTGCGAGACCTACTGCTATTACTGCGACTGCGACTACCATTCCCGCTACTACTACTATTACTACTACTGCTAGTCTGACTACTCCCCCACTACTACTACTACTACTACTACTACGACGGCTACTGCTACTGCTACTAGTACTACTACTACTACTACTATTACTACTACCACTAATACTACTACCACGACTACTACAACTACGACTACTACTATTACTACTACTACTACTATTACTACTACTACTACTACTAGTACTGCTACTACTACAGCTACAGCTACTACTACTACTACTACGACTACTACTACTACGACCACTACTACTACTACTACTAATACTTTTACGACTACCAGTACTACTACGATTACGACGACTACTACAACTACCACGGTACAGCTACTATTGCCACTACTACTACTACTACGACTACTACTACTACTTCTACTACTACACCTACCACTGCTACTACGACTACTACTACCACGACTACTACTACTACTACTCCTAGTAGTAGTAGTAGTAGTAGTAGTAGTAGTAGTAGTAGTAGTAGTAGTAGTAGTTGTAGTAGTAGTAGTAGTAGTAGTAGTAGTAGTAGTACTATTACTACTACGACTACTACTCTTGTTACTACTACTATTACTACTACCACTACTACTACTACTGCTACTACTACTACTACGACTACTACGACTACAACAACAAGTACTACAACTACTACCACTAGTACTTTTACTACGACTACTACTACTTTTACTACGACGACGACTACTACTACTACTACCTCTTACTACTGCGACTACGCTTACTACTACTACTACTACGACTACTACAACTACTGCTACTACAACTACTCCAAGGCATCGAGAGCCAGGACCAGCCTATCGGGTACAACTACAACGCACCATTACCCAATGGGTGTTACTTACATTCGTGCCCGACTGTGCTGGCAGCCAGAACTGATTCTTTTCGGAGACGGAAGCTCACGTCCACGCTCACGACGAACGAGTGGCGATCATCGATGACGATCGCCCCCCCCCCCTCCGCGTGCTCCCCTCTATTCCCGAATTTTCGACGCCGAGTTCACCTGGGACTGAGCGACAGACAGCGCTACCAACCGATGCCAGCAGTAATCAACCAGAAAGCAGAAAGCAGACAAAGAGGCTGGCACCAAGCCACGCAATATACCCAAACTAGTCGAAGAAGGCAACGACGACTGTGGAGATGACCTGAAAGGACTCGGATGTAGTGCGTACTACACCGACGTACTTCTTGACTCCAACTCGGAAGTCGACGAGGCAGAGGAGATTTTCATCGCGCTACCTGCGGGGCAACCTGTTGAACCATATGCGGATGTATTCTCCGTAATCCCCACCTTTTGCTTCGGACAACAGAACAAGGTAGGTATGTTGGAATTGCGTGGAGGAAGTGGAGGCATCTCTCAGCTAGCATTCAGCGGAGGTCTGTTCTCAGGGGGAAACCTCGACAAACGTACCTTTGTTGACCTTGGCAACGAGGTTGTTCAATATGCAGTGATGCACCGATTAGACGTTTGCTTTGTCAAGGTTGTCATACTACAACCTAACTGCAGAACAACTGGTTTGCCTTTCTATTTCAATGCACGGGTTAACTACGTCACTTGGTATGAGCATCAGAAATGAGACATGCCACATATCAAGTTCAGTGGGAAGGTGGCTGTACGCCAGAACGATCATCGACACTCTTACTTACGAGAACAACCAGTGGGGACTTGGGTGGATCAGATACCACCATGGATTACGTTGGCCAAACGCAAGGGCACTTGCAAGGTGAACATGGATCATGCACTACTGGCCTACGTGACCCCCATGGGGTACTGATGCGAAAGCCGACTGAGATTATGGCCAACCATTGTTTTTTTACCTGCCCCTTTTGAGCGAAATGCTGTACTGGCCATCATCGACACGCGTAGGTATGTAACTGGGAACTGTCCATGGCTGCACACCAGACTCCAACGATGCAGTCGCTTTTGTCGAGGCTGTTCAGATCGCGCACGATTTCTTCCAGGTAACTCGTGATGATTTTTATGGCCACCCGTATTCGGTCACCGTGCTGGTCACTGACGTGAGGGGATGCGACTTGGATGGCCTGAGTCTCCCTTGGCAACCTGATGGCTCGATTGCGAGGCCACCGTCGGGGGGGGGGGGGGGCTCGGGTGTCCCGCATGCGCGGGCAACGTTGACATTCATTCTCCCTCTCATGATAGAGGTCCGAGACATTGCAGGTGGCGCGACAAGGACGACTACCATTGGGAATGTCCGACTTGTCAGAAGAATTATGGGAAAAAAAAAACAAGCCTGGACACGTACTAACACTTGGCAAATGCAAGTGTGCCAAGCTGGAAGCTGCTTGACAACCATGGACAGATGCCGCCGTTTCCTGCCGAGCCGGCAGCAGGACCTGCACCGCCAGGTCCTGCTGAGTTAGCAGCGCCACCACCCGAGGCGCCAGCCGCGCCACCACTTACGCGGCTAAGAGCACCGAGACCCAGCTTCAGAGCTGGACCTGCAACGGGCGCAAGCAGTCGCGACATTACCGTAGGAAGACATGCCGCTGAACCTGCTGCAGGGCAACCTGCCTCGAGTGGAGCTGGTAGTCGGATGGCCATCTCCGACGACCGCAGGTTAGAGTCAGACGTGGTCGACAACAATTTGGAGAAGCACCTCCTCCACCACCAGTGGGTAACCCTGCTGCGCGACCACGACTACCAGACTGGTCACGGTTCGACGTGCAAATCAGCTTACAAAACTTACGAAGTCGTGACCCAAGCGTGGTAACACGTGAGTTGCGGAATATGCACTTGCGTTGGTTCCATGCGAAAGAGCCCAAGATGGTACTCATATTAAGCAAGACAGGTCTGGACAGTGTCAGACTCAACCTGATTGAAGATGTCTGCGACACATGTCGAGAGTGCAGAGCTTGGGACAAGCCTGGGCATACTGTTATGCCCTCTGCTGCACTACCTGGCAACTTTACTGAGGAAGTGGCATGTGATCTGATGTTCTACAAGCAAGAACACACCATCTTCCATATAATCGATCGCTGTATGCGATATGCTACTGGGATTGAGATATCCGGCAAGACTATGACACGTATCCTGGATGCGTGCCATCAGTGCTGGATGCAGTTTGGACGTGCAAAGGTATTCTGTTCTGATGGAGAGGCGCCCTCAGCAACGACACGGCCAAAGCAGTCTTCAAGGCAAAAGGCATTGCACTTAGGATGCGTGCGCGTGGACAGCACGCTACAACGATCGATGACAGAAATGCCATCCTACGCCGTCTACTTGACGTCATGGAAGCTGAACTCAATAGGTTAGATATACCTCTTGTGTTCACTCGACTGCTGCACAAGGCCCTGTTCGCCGCCAGCGCGTTCACCTTCTATTGCGAGGTGTCGCCGTATAGCGCTCTGTTTGGACGGCAACCAGCAATGCTCCCTGACCTACCTGTCCTCGACCACGAGCAGCCGACGGAAACGTCGGGCCACTCTCGTGAACAGACGATACGCAGGGCATGTATTTACGCTATCACGCAGGCCACAGCAGTAGCTAAGACCAGTCGCGCATTACGCACTAAAACGACTATTACTGGGCAGCACTATTACGATGAAGGAGATTTGGTCGATTATCATCGCCCCGCGACCACGAAGGATGACCGGGGAGGCTGGAATGGCCCGTTCCCAGTTGTAACAAATAATCCCGAATGGGGGTCAGGTCATCATCCGGGTGGGCAATCGAGATGTTCAAGTTCAATACGGCGATGCAAGACATTCATTATGCATTGAAGCACTGATCGCCCGAGAGATTGGCTCCGACAACACTGCGCTACGCACAGTGTTAACATTCGTAGCCAGCCTATCGGCTGGGAGGCCTGCTCTGACCTTTGGCTATGTGCCGACCAAGCCGTCTATCTCCCGTACACTTAGCGTTTCAGTACATTATCAGAAACTTCTTTCGTATTGAGAGTGTAGTTTCAGTCCGGCTAGCCAAGAGTATTCATATGCTGCCTCGGGTTTCTTAGGCTGAGAGCTGCGCATTGGTCCATTGCGATAACGGCGTGAACCCAGGATTCCATTCGTATGAAGCAGATTCTATTGCTCTGAATACACACGATATAACTGGATCAGCACATTCGAGAATTATTCATTGCTGAAGTCCACTCAACCTCAAGTAGGTTTTGATCGGGTCATGTCAAGATTTGAGGCATTGGCAGATAGACCGACACCGGAGGGAACCACAAGAAGCCTCAGAAGCCGAACCGCCACATGATGATGGGCAGCTTTCTACGATCTACGAAGAATCAGAGGCTGATCTTGAGTCGCATGTCACGGAAGTGTGGTATGCAGACCTGCAAGAGGAAAAGGAACGGCTGGAGGCCACTCCACCAGAGAACTTCTTTGCCATACTTACACAGATGGTTCCAGATCAAAGTGTGCTGGTCACTGTAGCTGATGAACAGCGGGGACACCTGCCGAAGTGGGGGCGCACTCACGACTCCGATACCGAAGAGACGTATTACGCCCCAATGTCCACCATGGTCGAAGACGACAAGTACGGACTGGACGCAGATGAAATTGGTCGATCTGTCGAACTCTGCTTTGCGACAGAAATGTCAGAGGTAGTCCTGTCCGAACAGCAACATATGATACTAGATGCCGGCCGGGTGACCACTGTGTGAGTATACGTAACCGCCGCTGCAAAACGAGCAGTGGTCGTCAAGGAGACGACCCCCTCACTAAAGCTGACATCCAGGCGAATCCCGATAAAGTATCGAAGGCCCTCTACACTGAACTCAAGACATGGTTGGATAACAAGTGCTTTGAGATGCAGGATATAGCTAATGCGGCGAACATCATGACTTCGATATAAGTGTACAAATGGAAGTTCGTGAAGAACGTCAAGGGTGAGATGGAACTTACCATCAGACTACGCTTGGACCTTGAAGTTTCGACGTGGAAGCATTTTCGGGGTTCGGCGCGGCGGTCAAGCCAGAGGCTACTCGCTGGCACGGCAGTGTGCAAGAAACAATGGATCATTGCTTCCCTCGACATCAACGTGGCCTCCCTGGAGGGACTGACCTATCAGGAACTTGCTGAGGCTACGGGTGAAACGGAACGTGTGGCGTGTTTTACTCTGCCGCCTGGATCGGCCACAGTGCTCCGAACTCTCCCAGGATTCGAGCACCATGACGAGTCAGAGCACTCCCTACAGTGCTTGAAACCAGGCACATGCACCGAAGACGCACCGCGGCCTTCCTCACTAAAGCTCAGAATGGCCACCAGAGGTTTCGGTCTCCGACCCGCGTCTTACGACGAGGAGTTCGAGACGAGCAACAATTTGCTCACGGCCAGGCATGTTGATGGCATCAATGTGGCCAGTACTGAGGACACCATTGGCAAACGTATGTCCAGTGCGTTGAATATAAATTTGGTAAGCGAAAAGTCAACAAGCACACATGCACCAATTGTGCTGTGAGATGCACCAGGGATGAGGACGGCCATGTCGCTTTGGACCAAGATGAATACATCGAGCAGCTCCGTCCTATACAACAGCCCGAATTGACCGGCGCCGACGCTGACGCTTGGGCAACCAAGATGGTTGCAGACATGTTCGTCGGCCTCAGGGGCGCGCTGGCGTATGCATTAACCACCCAGGTGTGGTTGATGGTGTATGTTGTTTTTCTACAACGTGTCCAAGAACCGACCGACATCCAAGTGCGACGACTGAGCGCGATCACCAGAAACCTACAGGCCTGCCCACAGAAGATCGTCTACCAGGCGATGAATCGCACGGGCGAGGTCGACCTACATAGCGACTCAGGATCCCGACGCCTGAGTGGAGGCGCGACGACGACGTCAAAGGCTATGGTATTTGCGGGGCAAACCTGCTACGACGTGGAAACACGCCATCTGGTAAACCTGTCGTTCACTTGATCGATGCGCGCTGCAAGTCTCGCCGCTTGCAGGCCCGCTCGAGCTATTTAGCAGAGACACTAGACACTAGCAGCAGCCCATGATTTGGAGGATTGCTATCCCACTATTGTGACTCTGCGCGAGCTCCACGCAGGGCCGCTCACGCCCACTCAGTTGAAATCGGAGGTTGGGGGGTGAGATCGCAGTGTAACGGAGTCCCCCTACCAGGAAATCGAGTTTCGAGTTCGTGCTCGTGCCGTGCGTGCGGGCGAGGCGAAGCTGCGTGGGCCAGCGAGAGGAATTCACTCTGCTGTCGCTAGGGGTCCGCCAACACAAATGTTCCCCTCCCGGCCTTGTCAAGCGGTAGCCCACGTTGCCCCGTCGGTTGCCCGCCGGTTGCTCATCATGGTTGCTCATCATGGTTGATCATCATGGTTGCTCATCATTGTCCCGCCGGTTGATCATAATGGTTGCTCATCGTTGTCCCGCTGGTTGCTCATCATGGTTGTTCACCATGGTTGCTCATCATTGTCCCGCCGGTTGCTCATCATGGTTGCTCATCATTGTCCCGCCGGTTGCCCATCATGGTGTCCCATCATGGTTGCTCATCATGGTTGCTCATCATTGTCCCGCCGGTTGCCCATCATGGTTGCTCATCATTGTCCCGCTGGTTGCCCATCATGGTTGCCCATCATGGTTGCTCATCATGGTTGCTCATCATTGTCCCGCCGATTGATCATCATGGTTGCGTATCATGGGACACCATCGTGGTAGCTCATCATGGGACACCTTCTCTTGCTTCTCCTCCTCGTATCCTTCTTTTTGTTTGTCTTGTTTTTTTATGTCGAACCTGATTACTTATATTTTTAGTTCGGCTCAAGGGCTCAGGCCATGCGACGCAAGTCTGTCAGCTCGTCGCCTTTTTGCTAGGACGAAGGCTCGATTGCCATTCATCGCCTCCCTCCTCCTCTCCTCCCCCCTCAGCGGATGGCGGCCACTTTCATGTGGTATCATGGGCCAGGGGTTGCCGTTCTTGGATCACTTAGTCGTCAGAGGACAAGTAATTGCCGTCATTTATTGGCCACGCCGTCCTTCCAGTTCCCCTACTTGTGTGAATTTGCATTGATCAGCATCTCCTCATCGTCATCACCACCATCACCATCATCATCATAACCGTCTTCATCTTCATCCGCCTCGTCCTCCTCCTCCTTCTCCTCCTCCTCCGCTTCCTCCTCCTCCTTCTCCTGCCCCTCACTGTCCTCCTCCTCCGGCTCAAGGCGCCCACTGCGGTCGCGCTACCCCCCCAAGGCGCCCGCCTCGCGCATTTCAGCGGCCGAGTTCATCACAGTTGTCGTCATGAGCCCCCCCCCCACAGCCCCCTTATCACCCGCAGGGTGGTCGTATAGGTATATACTTGAATTGGGTGGCTTGGGCATCGAGGTCACCTTGGCCATAGATGCTGAGTCTGTGTTTAAGTCCTTGTCAAGCAAGAACTTGAAGACGACGACTGAGTGTACCCTTTTAGGACACATCCGTTGGATACGACAGATGATGGAGCGTGGGGTCGTGCACAGCATCCAGCGGTGCGACGCCCGCGATATGACCGCGGATGGTCACATCAAGGGGAGCATCGACAGAGAAATGCTCCTACAAGTCCTGGGAGGTATACAGGCCTTCAAACATGACCAAAGGAAACGTACTCCATATCGGGCCGGCCAGACATTAAGTTCTGACGCCGCCTGATGAGTGCGTCAAGTACAGAACTGTACAAGCGAGGCAACTTGCGAGCGGGTCCACCTTCCTTTTGGCCCGCTCTCTCTCTCTTCTGTCCGTGTGTACATTGGCTGCTGTGCCTGTCATATAGGGGCGACGGGCTCACGCTTCGTCTCTCTCCCCCCCCCCGACTCTAAAGCGAGCTGGGGGACGTAATGGGTGGAAGCGAGCGTGCGCCCGCGGCCGCGTCGGATCAAGTGGCCGGCCGCCCAAATATGACCGTGCCTCACCTCGAGGCACACAATCGCAATCGAGACGAAACTGATTTTCCCATTGTTTAAGATGGCACATCCTTTCCTATTGGGACTATCGTTACGACGGTACAACAGAGCTGGAGTTTGGTTCGCCTAAGGCGAAGCTGCTGGCTGGGGTTCCCCGCCCCCTTCAAACTGGCCCGCCTTAGGGCCATCTGTGGCCGTTTTCGAGACAAATTGGGCCATCTTGGCGGCCTTGGTTGCCTGCCTGGGCCCTTTGAGAAACTCGGAACTAGGACCCATCGTTTTTTTTGTTTACGAAAGATCGCCGGGGCAGCCTTTGGCTTTTCACCGCGCCTCAACGTACCAATGGGCGCGATGGCGGACTGTACGCGGCACTGGTCTGTGCAGGGCGGCGACGAATGCAGACGACGAGGGAGAAGGATGAAGAGGAACAGAGGGAGAGGAGTGTATGATGAAGAGGAGGAAGAATAATAGGAGGAGGAGGATGACGACGAGAAGCAGGACGAGGAGGAGGAGGGGCGGATGAAGATGAGAGAGGGAGGAGGAGCAAGGGACACATTTACAAATCCAAGTATGTGTATGTCTGCATATATATATATATGTATATGTATATATATATATATATATACATATATCACGCTTTGTCGGTCATCGCGTTGCACGGGCTGTTCCCTTGGCACATGGTTGGAAACGTTCACGTATCGCAGATCTTATCATTGCCTGTTTTTCTCTTGTCTATGTGAAGCTTCTCATCCCCCACCCACTGTAGGAGACCCCTTCCGAACTGAGCTAAACACTACATAACAACGTACTCACGCCTTCTCCTCCCCCCTCCTCCCTTCTGCTCGTTCGCCTCTATATAATGCTGTCGCCTTTCCAAATGCTGCTTTCCTCCCCGCTCGTCCTCGCCCTCCCTCTCCGCCTCCTCTGACCTTTCCTGCAACATGTTCGATCAAGGAGCCCTCTGACCCTGCGGCAACAATCGAAGACCGTTACTCTTCCTCCCCATCCTCTCCCCGACGGTGAACGAGGATGATGGGCATCATGCGTGTGAGGAACAGCATGTGACGGCAGCAGGATTTGCTCGGAGCAGGGGGACGATGCGGAGCAGTAGTATTTATAATATGGCCATCTGCAAATTCGTTCTAGGCACAAACGACTCGTATATTCCTGGCGTTGGCAGGAGAGCAGCTGACGCACGAGCAGATCAAGATACTCTTGACAACGGCCCGATGCTCGCTGTCTGCTCCCCTCCAAGTCTCACACTGCTGCATCTCTCTTTCTCTCACTCTGTATATTCATCAGTCCTACGGGTGTAGATTCGGAGTGCATTTACTGACCCGAAGAGGCGCCGAGTGTCTCCACTGCCAGCGTCAGAGCAGTTCTGTGTACAATCCGGTGCGAGCCCCCAGAGTATCCTCTTCCCGCGTAGTTGCACCAGAGAAGCGGCCTTTCTCAGGCCCTGGCGTGGGGATGACAGCTTTAAGAAGGGGCCCTTTTTAGTCACTGACCCCCCCCTCGGGGGCATAATTCGGCCCGAAAGCATGGAAAGAACGTACATTGCCATTTGAGTCATGCTGGCAATTCGGTGTGCGCTCCGCCGGGATTTGCGTCTATCAGGATGTGAATGTGCTTTCTCTTGCATCATGTTACACGTGCGTTGCATCTTCTCTCGCCTGGCCTCCTCCTTCATCGTAATGGCTCACAGTGATTAAGGGCTCCCTGGCGGCGACATCTGCATTGTAGGGGATCTTGCCGCGGCCCTCTATCTTGCTTGGGCGGTGGCCCGCGAGCTGTGGGGACTCGGGCAGCAATGCCCCGACGTCTCGCCCAGGTGCCCTGAGCAGCACTGTCTTGCCTGTCTGGGGGTCTCGTGCCCGGACGCGAGCGCCTGCAACCGTCTGGTGGGCGAGTTCGCGGCGTTCGCGCGCGGGCAGAAGGCGGCCGGCGCAGGCAGCCTGCCCAGACTGCCTGGAGGCGAGCTGCCCGTTCCTCTGGCGGCTGATCCTGCTTCTCCTCTTCCTGGCGCTAAGCTGCGGTGTGAGTGGGCGCTTCGTGGGGCTACTCGCTGGGCGACGAGAACGGGCTGTATTGGCACGCGCGCATCCTATTCATCATTGCTGGTCAGAGGAGATGGATTGTGTGTACTCCGACGCTGTCGGCTCAAATGGCAGATCTCTGAAATCATCGGGTTCGGATCTATCGACGTGGAGAGCCAGGCGGCCTTCAGAACCTGCGGGAGGCTTTCGTCTTCGACGAGGTCGACGAGGGCGAGTTGGCTCGCATCCCGGCCGAGGGCTACGAGCTCGCGGAGGTCGCGGGGTTCGACCTGACGGGGGTCAAGCTTGCGGCCAGACCTGCGAGCGAGTGCTGCCGGGAATGCCACGTGGCGTGTGGCAGACACGGCACACAAGGCTTTCGGGGAGATCGTGCCTTCAGGGGCCCTCCGGGACCAGGAGAACTGTCTTTTAGGGCCTGTAGGGTGACAAGGTCAGCTGGGTCTCGATCGACGACGAGTACGATCTGATCCAACATACCGTCGACGACAAGCTGGGATGCGAGGCTCTCGGCGACGCGCTGCGGCCCTGGGCGTGATCCCCAGCTTCTTGGGGACGTCCAGGACCACGGGGGTATGAGGTTTTTGCATCCCGACGAGGGGGTGCGAAAGCAGAGCAAGCAAAAGATGGCCTACGAACCCTTCGAGGGCCCCGAGGCCGCCGACGACGACACAGTGAACATGCTGCGCGTCGGCTTCAATTTTGTGACGCACGACCTGGGCTGGGAGGCGAAGAGTTATGCTGCGCCAGTGTGTGTCCTCGCTCGAGAGCATCGATATCTCAGCACTACGCTCTTCGTGGCGCAGACCATGGACCAGTGCGAGATGTACATCAGGAGATTGATCCAGATCGAGGCAACGGCGCGAAGGAACCCGACGTCGCCAGATTTCGAGGGGCTCGAAGTCATCATGTCGCACCCGATCGGCACGGGCGGCGAGGTGACCACGAGGAGCTTCGCCAAGTGGGTGGCAGAGCGCCAAAAGGACGAGGACTTCTTTCTCAAGCAGCAGCGGCTGCGGCGGGAGGAACAGGGCAGCGAGCGAGAAACGCCGGGCGCTGGGCCCGCAAGCGCTGAGCTTCGAGCGGCGGCGCCCCCATGCATGGGGAAGACAAGGGCATCCGCCGACATGGAGAGCCTTTCCCACTTGTCAGCGCCTGAACAAGTTCGGCCTGAACTGCACGGACTGCCCCGTTACCTTCGGCAAGTGCTCTGGAGACGGGCGAGCCGCGAGCGGCGGATCCACTCGGCATCGGGGTCGCTTGCGCCGCTCGAGCGCCGTTTGCAGGTTTAGTTTGGTGGTGTACCGCTCCGCGCGCCTGAAGGGCGCCCCGGATCGACAGACCGGGGCGCCAGGGGGACGTGGTCGGGCGGGATAGCTCACCCGACCTGGAGTGCGCGTGGCTGCCTTGCCACGGAGAAACATCTTCTTTCTTTCCTTTTCCTCGCCGTCTTCCCTCTCTTCTGCTCTGCCTTTCCTTTCCCACTCCGTGTGCGCGCTTCTGTAGATTGTGTTTGTTGGGCTGTGTGTCATATGGAAGCGGGGGGGGGGCGTTGGGAACCGCTAGTGTTGGCCTCGCAGCTTTGGTGGGTTCGAGTGAGGCGCCCTCCCTCCCAGCTTCGCTGTCCCTTTAGGCGCGAGCGGCTTGGAGGCCGCTCCGCGCGCTCGGATGGCACCCAGGATCTACAGATTGGGGCGCCCCGGGGACGTGGTCGGGTGGGACAGCCCGACCAGGAGTGTGCGTGGCTGCTCTGCCACGGAAAAGCATCACTTGTTCCTCTCCTCGCCATCCTCCTATATTTTGCTTCTCTTTTCGCGCCCTTTCAGCGCACGCGCGCACACATAACGATACGAATAGTGACGATGGAGGAAGGCTGTGAGGATGGTATTGTAGTGCTGATCATGTTGAGTGTCCTGATGGTAGTAGAGATGAGAGGTGGGAATGACGATGGCGATGACGACGACGGCGGCGATGGTGATGGTCATGACGTTGAATGATGATGATGATGATGGTGGTGAGGATGGTGATGTTGATATCGAGGAAAAAGTGAAAGAGGATGAGACAGAAACCTGTTATTAATACAAGTTGAACACATACACAATGGAGAACGGACGACCAGGAGGAGGGATGAGGCAGAGGAGGATGAGGACCACTGTAGACCCAAGGCGCAGCAACAATGTTGGAATACATCTTCCCTCCGAACTCCCTCTTCGCAGGCCCCTGCAGCGGTTCCACTTAGGGAATTGCCCCGGTTGGGGAGAAGCGCTGCAACACCAAACGCGATTTTTGGAAGTTCGACGCCACGGATAAACTCGCCCGTTGCGTCTTGACGACCCCGAATCGTGCCAGAACGCCGTTTCTGGGTAACAACAGCCTGGGGTCGCTTCACAACACCGTTTTTGGCATGTTGACGATAGGAGCCATAGAAATTCATGCAATGTTGAACACGAATGTGCGCGTCGCTACGGCGAAACCATATTTTGAAAATTGCCCGCCTTCGATCCGCGAAACTCCTGGCAATGTTTTGAGACGAATGTGCGTGGCGTCTCGGCGAGAGCCACATCTTGAACACAATCCCCCCTCAATCCGTGCAACTCGTGATCGTGTTGAACACGAAGCGGCGCTCTGGCGAGCGCCACATTTTGAAAACCACCCGCCCTCCATCCGTAAAAATGCTGTCAACTGTGACGTGTTAGGATAATAAGAGGTGAGGAAGTCCCATGCGAAACGCCCGGCCCGCCCTGCAGGCTGGCCTCGGCGTGCGACAGGGAAGATTCAGTATAAATGACAAGCAATTGAGAAGAATGATGATGATGATGATGATGATGATGATGATGATGATGATGATGATGATGATGATGATGATGATGATGATGATGATGATGATGGTGATGATGGTGATGGTGATGGTGATGATGATGATGATGATGATGATGGTGGTGGTGGTGATGATGATGATGAAACTGATGATGATGATGATGATGATGATGATGATGATGATGATGATGATGATGATGATGATGATGATGTTGATGATGACGATGATGATGAAAGGCGAGGATCAGGAAGACGAGGAGGAGGGGCGGAGCAGGAAAAGGAAGAGGATGATGACGCGGATGAGAAGGAGGAGGAGAAGGAAACAGTTGACGAGCAAGGGAAGAGGAGAAGCAAGAGGGCGGATGAAATCAGGGTGATAATACGGAGGAGGCTCGAGGGAGCAGGTTCGAGGGAGGAGGAACGGTTTTATCGAGGCGACTTATGCTGATGATGGTGGTGACGGTGATGGTGGCAATATGCATTGTGATTGTGAGTGTGAGCGTGAGGATGGTAACTATGATGCTGCGGATGATATTGCGGGTGATTGTGATACTGCGGAGGAGGAGGAGGGGTTGGAGGATGAGGGGGAGGAGGAGGAGGAGCAGGAGGAGGAGGAGGAGGAGGAGGACGGAGACGAGGGCCACCTTCCCTTTGGGCTCGTGTCAAAGAGCAGGCATACGGCTCGCTGACCCGGGCGTTCGTCGAGCTTGACTTCTTCAACGACGGCGTGCTGTCCCTGGTCGAGCTGCAGGCCAGACGGCCGCGCCCGTCCCGCTGCTTTCCGCCACCTCCTTTGCCTCCCCCCCGAGGAGGAACGGCTGTATCAATGACACACAGTATTCATAATATGCGTGTGCAAGTGCCGCTGCCTTTCCTTGATGGTCCTGCTGACCCCAGTGTGTTCCAAGGACAGTCAGCACAAGGTAGTTGTTTGTGGCATAGCGGCTATGTCTATGATGACACGGCGTGCCCTACCCACAGTTGCGTGCGCACGTGAGCTTCGACCAAAGCAGGGAAGTGTTCGAGACACGCCTGTGCGGCGCAGCCGGCGTTAAACCTGTTAAAGCAGTTGTTCGCCCAGTCCGGCGTCTCCCTCAATAAAATCAGTTGTAGTCTAGGCTCCGCTGCAGACAGCATATCAGGGTACTCAACTTTGAATAACCAATGGCCCTTGGCTTGGTACGACAGGTAAAATGCTTGAGCCATCGAGGCTGGTACGACAGGTTAAATGCTTGAGCCATCGAGGCTACGGAACGGGAACATGGTGAGCAAGAGGAGCGGAAGGGGGGAACGTGGGATTAGAGGCTACTACAGGTCGTGCGGGTGTGCAACCGACGTCTGACCATCGTTTAATCGCAAAACTTTCCTTTGCCTCACGATGTAGCCATCTTTTCGTGGGCGGGGGCGGCAACACACAACCCCTCCAACCTATGGCAGAAGCCTGCCGTACGTGCTGTCAATACCGCGTCAACTGCTTGAGCTCACGCACCAACGCCTGATATAATCATATTTGCATTGGGTGGGCCATCCCTTTGATTATGCGGCGCACCTTGTCAAATAGCGCCCACCTGCATTTTTTGAGCGAAACCACCAGACGCAACCCGAAGCGGAGCAGCTTGTGGCCCTCCAGCTTGATCCCAGCCGTCCCTGGACAATCAAGCTCGCATCACATATTGGAAGGCCTTACGGCTGGTGCCGCCGACCCTGGCGACGACCACGACGACGGCGGCCGACCGCAGGCAACGACGACGACAGCGGCGTCGGAGGCTACAACGACGCTTACGTGGGGCAGAGTCCTCAGGGATGCTTCGTTGGGCCTCGTCGGAGCGCGCTCGTAGACCTCTGGGGAGCAGTCTGGGGGACTCTTGGGAGCATTTTTGGGGCCTCTTGGGAGCCGTTTGGGGGCCTCTTGGGGGCCTCTTGGGGCCTCTTGGGGGCCGCTTGGAGCCTCGTGGGGGCCTCTGGGTCTGAGGAGCGTATTCATACACCAATCGATTCCTGGATGTAGAATTTATAGCAGGAATATTTTCGGTGCCGCTTGGTTTTCCAATCTTCTTTCGTTGATGGGTGCTTTGTGCTCCCTCCGGTGCGTCGAGCGTCGTCCTTCTCCTTTATCCGCTTCCCCACGCCCTCCTCAGCTTGCAGCCGCCTCTGCTGCGTTGCCTGCTGCATGCTGCTGGTGGCCCGTCGATGCCATCCGCTGCCGTTGCTGCGAACGTCCTGATCAGTTCGGCAAGCTCCTCGCACGGATCGCGACCCAAGGTCGGTGTATAGATGCACGCCTTCTGTTGGGAGCCTCTTGGGGCCTTCTGGGAGCTTTGCGGGGCAGAGGGCTCGAAATGTTCGTTCGGGCTCCTGTGTGGGCTCCCTCTTGGAGTTGTTTTCGCCCCGAACATGTCACCCAATTGCAGCCCCCACGTGAAGCTCCCAATGTGTGGGGCCCACCGGTGGCCCCCAAATGTGCTCCCGAAGTGTTTGCGTGCGTGTGTGTGTGTGTGTGTGTGTGTGTGTGTGTGTGTCCGTAGCTCTGGCTCAAGGCCGTCTGCGGGCCCCCCACCCGCGGGGGACTCCCGCGCTCAAGGGGGCGCCCGACGCAAGGGGCCCCGCCCCCGCGCCACCGCCGCCTGGCCCCCGCGGCCGCCCTGGGCCGCCTGCCCGCGCCCGGCCTACCAATGGACCCCGAGGGGGCTCCCTGGACGGGACCCCCCCACCAGAAGCCTGGACGTGAGTGAGGGATGTGACGAAAGTTTGAGTTTGGGGCCCTCGCGCCCCCTCCCGAGTACCAGCTTGGGAGCAACCACTCCCACGGGGGGAACGGGGACAGACCAACTTTCCCACGACTCAGCACTTCGCCTTGGACCCTGGTGGACGGGGCTCCCATCCAGACCGCTCTGTGTGTGTGTGTGTGATGTCCGCTCATATCACCACTATCTCACTACATACCGCTAACGTATCGGCTCAGGTATTGGTGTACACACCGCGCTGCTTTCCGCGCAGCGCCATGGCAAAATAATAGCTCACCTCTTCCTCTTGCACCTTTACCAACGGAGAGTTGTATAGGTCCGACCCCTCGGTCGTAACCCTATACGCAGAGGTTGTCAGCATCATATTTTACGCTTTTCGCCGCTGCGTCAAGCGTCCTCTTTGACCCCGCCGCATGGTTCTGCACCCGTCGGGGCGCCGTGCCTCTATGTGCGCGGCGTTTTCGACGGCGCGTGGGCGCGGCGACAACGCGGAGAGGGCGAGATAATCCGTGATACCCATCTCTCCCCTTTCGGGCGACGGCAGTTCCGCGTCGCTCACAGCTGCTCTTGGCGAGCTCCCGCCCGACTCGCCGCTGCCGCCGCCCGCGCGCGGACACGCGCCTGGGAACTGACATATGTCTCGGCGCCTGATACGTCCACTGGACCGTTTCCTGGTGCCGCCTCTGATCGTTCCCATGTGCAGGTGGGAACGCCTGCAGTTGGCCTCGGAACCACCGCTTGATTCGCCTCGCCTCCATCTTCTACTCCAACCTTCGCTGATGGACGATGTGCCCGTGAACGCACCCGCAGCGGCGGCGCCAGTGAAACGCCTCCACACAACGCTTTCGCGCGCCCCCGCCGCTGGGCTAAGGTCACAACGCCCGCTGACGTGTCTGTATCTGAGCACGCGCGTGTTATCGAGAATCGCGCTGGGCGGACATATCAGCGATGGGCTTCATAACGGTCTCACATTCGCTCTCCCATTTGGGACAGCCGCAGCAGCCCCTTTCAGAGGCGCTCACGGCGCAGTTCCCTGCGTCGCGATATGGTATCGCGAGCCTCTCCACCCGCCAATGATATGGCCGAGCTCCGGAACCAGTTTGAAGCTTACACGGCCCAACAGTTGTCGGGTCTGGCTGCGCAGACGGCCACCCTCAAGCAGGAACTTCATGGAGCCTTTGCCTTGGTCGACGCTCGTATCGCAGAAGATCGATCGATCCTCGCCAAGCTCCACCATCAAATTGACCAGATGGAGTCACACCGAGGTTCCGACTCCACCACTATCCAGACGCTACACGACTACCGTATTCGGATGGAGGCCCAATTGGTGAGCGACAGGGACAGGCACTGCCGCCCTTAAGGCGCTCCACGATGAGCTCCTGGCGGCGCGGCAGATCCCAGCTATGGAGGTGAATGTACTTGCGGATCAAAAATTGCGCGGGGACTCCAATGCACTTCGCACCCAGGTTGAGATGACCACTGCCACACTACGCTCCCAACGTGCCACGCTCACGTCTGCGTTGCACGGCGAGCTGCGCGGTGCCGAGATGGCCATCGCTCAACGAGTCTCCATGGTCAAGCAGCAGTTAATTGAAATGAGGACTGCACTTGTCTGAGTTGCGTGTTGCGCGGGCCCAGACTGATCAGCTGGGAACGCCGACTGCGGTTTGCGATTTCACCTCTCTCGAAGACCGACTGGCCGAGGCGCGGATGGCGGCGGGCCGCGCGCAGTCGCAATTCGCCCAGACCTCCCGCGAAAGAGGCGCTGAAAAAAAAAGCCACGGGCTGAGGAAGTACTCGCCCGTTTGGAGCAAGTGGGAGGCGCGCGCTAGCGACGAACTACGTGGCATGCGAACGAGTGTTCAGACGATGCAGACCGACATCGCAACCGACGAAGCTACGCTGACGGCCCACGTGAGCAACGCTCAGATCCACCGTCCGACCCCGCTTCCATACCTTCACACTGACCGAGCCCCAACGCGTGCCGATGGAGACATCCGCGCAGGACCCGCGCGACGCACCTCACTTGGTGCCGCTGCGGCAGCGGCCTCCGCGCAGACGCGCCGCGTTTCCCCTGCGCGACCACTATCGCCATCCCAAGCAGTTTTGTCGCAGACTTTGTCGCGCTTTTCCCTTGGCGGCGCCACTCCAATCAAAGAATCGGGCACTCTGCGCATCCCGCAACTGCCGCGCACTACTCAACTACAAGAATGGCGACATATGGTTCGCAACAAATTTGGCTGCTCCTCTGGGCGCCCTGCCGAGGCCGATGCATTCCTATGCATCGCCGAACAACCAGCCACGCCCTTCGAGGACCTCCAAGACAGCGGCGATTTCGAAGGCGTCAACTGCAAATCGCTGCTGGACTCGCTGCAGTCCTCAATGCTGAGCTCTGGTGCCGCGCCAGGAACCTCGCAGCTCAGGAACGCAAAGCTGGCCGCATGCTGAAGGGTAGACAGATATTCTGGACAATACTCCAATCCTACAATATCACCGTGGTCGACGACACGACGCGTGACTCTGAACGTCCACGGCTTATCCGCGCGCGGGACGACGACTTGCGACGGTTTATTGAGGGCGGGGCAACCTACTGTTGGAATGCCACGAACCGCGCGATACGAGAATACTCGAGTCCTTATTCCGAGCTCAGATCCGCCGACGCCAATTGATGAAGCAGGACATGCACGGCTACAACAAGATGACACATGACGACCCCAATCGAACATGCGAGTGGCTTCGAAAACGGGTTCCCTGCCAACCTTGAATTGCGCCGACTTGAACGCAACCAGCACAACCTCAATAACAAACCGGCACGACATGATTCCATGATTTGTGCAGCGTTTAAGTTTGGACGTTGTAAGAAAGGGGAAAGGTGCAAGATGCTGCGCGCTGGCTCCGGCAGCCGTTCCGCGCAACGACCTCCGCGGCGACCCTCTGTTTCAGGCACAGACGCCCGCGACGAGCGACCTTCCGCTGGCCGAGCCTCCGGGCCATTACCGAAGGGGAAAACCAAAGACAACTTTTGTTTTGCCTTCGCGAACCGCGGCTCCTGTCCACTGCAAGATCGCGGCAAATACCCGCGCGTTTCCACATGCAGTTTCCATATGGACCCGAAGCTAACGTGCAAGCAAGCATGGTGCCGATGCGCGCGTCCGGCAGCGGGTTAATTGTTGACGATGTCCCGAGTGAGACGCTTCCTTGCGGAATTTTGCAGAAGTCTTGACGATGTGGATTTAGATCTGTTGATTGTTGCGAATGTCTCTAGCAAAACGCTTGGTTTGCACTATTCGTTGAGGATGCCTTGAACGAGACGCTTATTTCATCAAATTCGAGAAACCTAGACGCCCCATGGTGCTCCAGGAGGCTCTGGAAGCGTAGAAGCAGTAATTTTCGTAGCAGCCCACAGCTTCGGACAAGAGTGAGGGGGCGGGCGCGGGCCGGGTCGGTGGGTCGCGGGTGTGTCGCGGGTGGGTCGCGGGGTGGGTCGTGGGGGGGCCGCGGAGTGGGTCGCGGGGGGTTCTCGGGGGGGATCGCGGGCGACGACGACGACGACGACGACGACGACGACGACGACGACGACGACGACTTCAATATCAAGGCCACAAAAATCCGCACCGCGGAACCCCATTTCAGCCATGCGGCCAGGGACAGTGAATGACCGTTCGGCCCACCCTTTCTTACGAATGATCGCGGCACTGTGAGTAACGCCTGCTTGGCATGATTTGGAGGAGGAGGAGGAGGAGGAGGAGGAGGAGGAGGAGGAGGAGGAGGCCATAAGCCCCTCGGATACTCGAGCTGTCGCTTTCTGGGGGTGTAGTGCACGCGACAGGAGGAGAATGCCCGAACTTTGCGAATCTTCGTAATGACTGCTGCGACAACCGCCCGAAGCCGTCAAGACACATGGTGTCCTAGCGCTCGGGGGCAGGAAAGCCGTCGAAACACATGGCGTGCCCTAGAACCATGTGTTTTCACAAGGGTTCCTAGGGCGTGACAATCGTCAAAACACATGGGCCCCTTCCGCCCGAGAGCTGAACACATTTTTTTCCCAACCCTCCTGCGTTGGGTACTCGTTTTGAATCGAGCACTGCGGTCTCCGTTCTCCTCCTCCCGCCCCCCCCTCTCTTCCCTCCTCCTCTCCTCTCTTGCTTTCCTTCTCCTCCTCTCTTCGCTCCTCCTCTTCTCTTCTCTTGCCTTTCACGTCATCCCTGGCGGGCTGCGATCTTGCCACTCTTCCCTCCTCCTCCCCTCTCTTGCATCCCTTCTCCTCTCTTCGCTCCTCCTCTCCTCTCTTGCATCTCTTCTCCTCTCTTCGCTGCTCCTCTCTTGCTCGCCTTCTCCTCTCCTCTCTTGCTTGCCTTCTCCTCCTCTCTTCGCTCCTCCTCTTCTCTTCTCTTCTCTTCTCTTGCCTTTTACGTCATCTCTGGGGGGCTGCGATCTGCGGAACTGTCACCACTTTCGAGGGCTGCTGGTGGGTCCAGCGGAGTGAGGCACCACGGGGACTCAGATTAGACCTCGCCATCCCTGGGGGGGGGCTGCGATCTGTGAAACTGTCGCCACTTTCGAGGGCTGCTGGTGGGTCCAGCGGAGTGAGGCACCACGGGGACTCAGATTAGACCTCGCCATCTCTGGGGGGCTGCGATCTGTGAAACTGTCACCACTTTCGAGGGCTGCTGGTGGGTCCAGCGGAGTGAGGCACCACGGGGACTCAGATTAGACCTCGCCATCTCTGGGGGGCTGCGATCTGTGAAACTGTCGCCACTTTCGAGGGCTGCTGGTGGGTCCAGCGGAGTGAGGCACCACGGGGACCTCGCCATCCTGGGGGGCTGCGATCTGTGAAACTGTCGCCACTTTCGAGGGCTGCTGGTGGGTCCAGCGGAGTGAGGCACCACGGGGACTCAGATTAGACCTCGCCATCCCTGGGGGGGGCGATCTGTGAAACTGTCGCCACTTTCGAGGGCTGCTGGTGGGTCCAGCGGAGTGAGGCACCACGGGGACTCAGATTAGACCTCGCCATCTCGCTGCGATCTGTGAAACTGTCGCCAGAGGCTGCTCCAGCGCACCACGGGGAGTCAGATTAGACCTCGCCATCTCTGGGGGGTTGCGATCTGTGAAACTGTCGCCACTTTCGAGGCTGCTGGTGGGTCCAGCGGAGTGAGGCACCACGGGGACTCAGATTAGACCTCGCCACCCTGGGTGGCTGCGATCTGTGAAACCGTCGCCACTTTCGAAAAGTCCAAGGTCACGCGCACTGGCTTCGTCATCTCCCACGCCGAGGTCCTGACGTCCACTGCCTGCCAGGGCCGCACCATGCACCGCGGAGTCATTGTTGACGCAGGGTGCAAGGATGCGAACGACCTGGACGCTCTGTGGCTGCACCTCTACGTGATGCTGTCCAGGGCGACGACGATAGACAACCTACTGATGGTGCGCGACCCCGGCCTTGACTTTCTTGCCCGCGGCCCACCAGCAGACCTTGCGGAGAAACTGCGGAAGTGCAGTTCCCGCGCTGCAGCATGCAGGAAGGAGGCAGAGAAGCTGGCGCGCGAGCTAGGTCTCGATCGCTTCCTGCACTAGATATAAACAGGTATGATCCTGTGGACAGGCAACAGGCATGCGCTGACCGAGCTCCTGCAAAAAAACGGTACAGTCTCTTCCTTTCTCCCGCCTCTGTCATCATCGCCGCCCAAGGCCTCCTGTCACCTTATGTAGTCACGCTGCTGCTGCTGCCGCGATGGCTCCTCGCCCCTTGCTATTAGGTTAGTCCTTCTCCTGTCCCTCGTTCCCTCCCCCGTAAATGTTTAGCAAGCCTTGAGACCTACTCCTCGTCTTATCGATTGCTGTTCTGTGAGTCGTGCAACATTACGCATCCCATGTAGGTCGCACTACACATCGCCGCGCATGCACTGTCACGGTTCCTGCTAATGTTTCCCTACTCCGCTTGCCATTTGATGCCATTGGGTTGGGTACGTCGCAGGGTAATTACATGGTTCCTGGGGCACACATCCTTGGTCATTTATAAGGAGTTTTGGTCCTCAGAGTGCGTTTCCCGTGAGCCGAAACGTTCATGGCTCGTCCGCATTTCGGCCCGTCTTGCCTTGATTCGATTCGGTCCTCGTCTCGGCACGTACTGCTCCGGTTCGTCCTGTCTCAGCGTTTCGTTCCCTCCATTGTCGGTGCGTTTCGCCTCGGTTCTTACTCGCCCCTTTCTGGTTTGTCCCGTCTCGGAACTGAATCGGATCTTGATTTCGAGCTGGTTGAGCGCCCCGCACGGTTCCATTTAATCGCTTCGCTCATTCCGCCGGCCCGTACTGTGCCATCGCAGGCGTTTGCATGCGCGTTCGTGGCCTCTTGGAGCCTCGGTGGGGCCGTTTGGGGCCTCTTGGCGCCTCTTTTTAGGCCTCTGTGAGAAGTCGGGAGGCCTCCAGGGGGCCTCCTGAGCTCTCGTGACGGTCTCTTGGGGGGCTTTCGGCGGGCTCTTGGCGGTATTTGTTGGTCCTCTTGGGGCCTGGGGCCTGACGTTGTTGGTCCTCTTGGGGCCTCACGGGAGCTTATTGGGGCGTCTTGGGGGTGTCTTGGAGAGTCTCTTGGGGCCTCTTTCGGGGTCCTGGGCGCCTTCTGGGGCGGAGGGCTCGATTTTTCAGTTCTCGGTTCCCTTCTTGAGCCCCTCTTGGGCCCGTCTTGGGGCCTCTTGGTCCGCCTTGGGCAGCACTTGGGCCGTCTGGGGGGCGCTCTTGGGCCGCTCCGGGGCCGTCTTGGGAGCCTCGTGGGCCGTCTTGGAGCAGTCTTGAAGGCCTCTTGGGCCCTCTTGGAGCGTCCGGAAGCGAAAAGGCCAGAACGCAAAAAAACATAGAACAAACCAATGAAAATCAACGATTTTGGCAACTTGGGGCCCTCTTCGGAGGCCTCTTGGAAGGCCCTTGGAGCGTCTTGGAGGCCTCTTGGGCTGTCTTGGGGCCATCTGGGGCGTCTTCGGGCGATCTTTGGCCGTCTCGGGCCTCTCTTGGACCGTCTAGAAAGCTTCTCGGGGCCCTCTTGGACCGATCTGGAGCCCTCTTGGACTCCGAAACAGAACTCCGGCATCTCTGACCCGACCTTGCCGGGACCTTGCCGGGGACTTGCCGGGACCTTGCCGGGGTACTTTTCGTCCGGGGACCCCCAGGGGCCGCCCCGCGCGCGCGAACTAGAAATACTGTTAACCAGGTACCGGAGATCTTAGCACGCCCTGGCCCGTTGGGCCGGCGAATTGCCACCAGCTTTTGGATTGCCATGCGTTCAGGCAGTGATCCACAGCGCAATTGAACACAAAGCGGTTCAGCACGGCATTACACAGCACAGGTCAGCAATGCACAGATACAGCGCAATTTGCGCCAGGATCGCGGCCTTGGGGGCGCACATCCTTGATGATTTACGGGGTTTCTTGGCCTTCGGAGTGCGGCTCATTCTGCAGGAGACGCCATGTGGTTTCGTGGGATGAACCGAACCGTATTCGGCTCGTCCCGGTCTCGGTTTGTCTGGCCTCGATTCGATTACGGTCGGTTCGGCCCTCGTCTCGGTTCGTATTGTTTGGGTTCGTTCTGTCTCAGTTCGTCGTGTCCAGGTTCGCCGCGTTTCGGTCCGTCCATTTTCGGCGTATTTCTTCTCGGTTCGGATTCGCGCGTTCTTGTTTCGTCCCGTTTCGGAATTGAATCGGACCCTGAACTCGAGCTGGTTGAGCGCCCCGCGCGCGTCGCTTGCAGCAAGTTTTGGGCGAGCTATGCGTTCACGCAGCCCGAGCTTAAGATACATATGCTGAGGACGACTTGATCCACAACGTTCCAGAGCACAACCCAGTTCAACGCGGCATGACACATTTCAATTTAGCACAGTCTAATACAGCACAGCCCCTGGCACGTTGTTTTTTTCCTGCACGCGTTTGGCGTGTCCGCATCGTTCTGCCAAAGCGCAGTGCCATTGGCTGGCGCATGGCTTCTGTCTGTCTGTCTGTCTGTCCTTGGCACAGTACATCAGAAACTATATTTTCAGCATTGCAATTCCCCTTCGCCCAGTCAGGTGTTTTCGAAACGTTTCCACGCATCCTTTTTTTGCATTTCTTTGTGGATTCGTGGGTCGATCATGTGTTTGCTCAGCACGTTTCCTGCTCAGGAGGGGCTCTACCAGGTCTTAACCAAGTCCAAGAAGCCGGAGCTGGCGAAGTACCGCATGCTGTGTGAGGCGATCTTTCTTTGACCCCAAAGCGATCAGGATTATGAGCAGACTGGTGAAAAATAGCTTGAGGATGACGAGGGAGATGCTGATGGGGAGGAGGAGGAGGAGGAGGATGAGGATGATCATCATGCGAATGATCATGATGATGCTGCTGATGATGATTGGGAAAAGGAGGAGGAGGAGGAGGAGGAGGAGGAGAAAGAAGATGTGGAGGCGGATGCCGTCCACCTCGAAGGTTTGACCGAGCCGTGGGTTGAAGTTTGCAGGCAACCGCTTCGGGATCTGGCGGTTTTGAATCCTGAGTCTACGGGTCCTTCCTGCCGCCGTCGACGGGGTCAGGCCAGTTGAATCGACGATTTGCCACAACGAGACAGGACATTCCAAGTTTTTGGATCGTTTTGCATTCTGCTCCGTTCTCCACGTGCCGAGCTTGGTGGCAAGTGAATCCTTGGCGGCTTTGAACATAATTAGCTTTCTGAGTGCCTGTGTCTGCAGTGACACGTGCGACATGTACCCATAGAAGTCTCAAATTGGACGTCGTCCGTGGTGAAATAGTGGAGTGTGTAAGAGTCAGGTAAGGGTAGGCGGAGGCGTACTAGAGTGCTGGATGATGGACCAAGAGGTTGAAACGGATGATGAGGAGGGGAGGGGGAGGAGGTGGCCAGAAGGAAGAGAGGGTGCTTTCTTTCGACACGTGCGTTTTTTATTTGAACTCCGCGACATGCCACGTACAATTCTAATTTGTTCAGATATTTTGCTGCCTTCTTCTTGTTCTCGGGAAGCGCTGGGCCCAGAGTTGTCTCTTTGATTGTTTGTCGAAGACGCCTGCGGACAATCACCGCCGCCCCCTGCCTTTTAGAATCGCCCATGTTGCCGAGAGTTGTGGCAGGAGCTCTGCCAAGCTATCGGACCATGTGTTCCCCCAGCCGTTGTGGAAAACCTTCGGGGAATACTTGAGGCGTATGTGGTCGAAATCTGTTCACTCTGTGTATTCAAAGAGCCTTCTCCTGGGCTGCAGGTGGCCACCGGAAGGAAATTCGAAGAGCCTTTTTCAGTGGCTGCAAGAGGCCACCCGAAGGAAGTTCGATGATTCCGCTCACTCTGTGTAGAATTTGCTCGTTCTGTGTAGAAATTTGTTCACTTGGATGTGTAGAAATTTGCTGACTCTGGCGCGTAGAAATCTGGTCATTCTGTCGAGTCAAAAAATCTCGAGACATGTTTCCTCTCGCGATCAGCTCCGCCAGGCGTTCACTGCTCCCAGGCAGTTCATCTCCCCTTGCCCGCCCCCTGGCGTTCGCCACGAAGGAGCCCAGGTCCCTCTCGAGAGGCCCCGGAGCTGCAGGCCCTGTGAGCTTCTTGCAGCCGCCCTTCGATACCATGCATGTGCACATGCTGTCGCAAACCATCACGATTTCCGTCGAGCGTTTCCCCACTGCGATTCTGTCCTCCGCGTCGTTCCGCGCTTTCTTGCAGCGGCAGTGGAAGAAGAGCTCGGCGAGCTGCACCACGTCATCACCCAGCACCGTACTGGCCCAGAACCAGCGGAGCGTCGCGAAGATCGTCGCGTCCGCGTGTGGGGCCCTTCTCGCTGGTGAAGTTGATGATCTTCTTGAGCAGCGCGACGAGGCAGTGCACGTGTTGGGCTTCGCGACCTTTGAAATCCACGGCCTGCCCTCCCTTCTGCTGATCTTTCAGCGCCTGACTCTCTGCGTCGTGTGCGGCTTCTTGTTCCTTCATCGCCCTGCCGCAGTCGTCGCTGTTGTTCTTCTCTGGTGCCGTGTTCGTGAGCTAGGGACCACTGCTTCGAGGAGTGAGGCCACCCGTCGCCCGTGTGCCGGGGTGAGGCGAGCCAGCTTCCGCACCGTCTGCTTCAGGTTCTTGTCGCCGTCCCCGCCGCCACTGCCACCACCCCCTCCACCGCCGATCGGTGGGCCGCGCCCGCCGCCTCCCTCCGCCACCAGAATCACCTTCGCCGCCGATGGCAGGCTCGCACCAGCACGTTTCATGAAAGGGGGCATTACGATGTGTATCGGCGGCTCCATGGCGGTCGCCATCTGATAACCGTAGTTGAGAGCGAGGAGTCCGAGCCTGTGTATTAGGTCTTTGGGCAACCACTGGCCAAGTGAGATGAACCAAAAGATGGCTGCGGAAGTCTGCGTGGCTTCTGCCTCGAAAGTCACATATCTGGCACTTCTAAGATTTCTGCTCAACCAAGGGAACAATATTCCGAGGTTCGCGAGATCCACAATATCCTCGAGTATGTGCAGCCTGACAATGACGGGCAGCCGTTGTTCTGTTTCGAAAGACCTGCAAACAGACGGGACATTCATTGGAGGTGACCAACACGTGACGGAGATGTCGTACATTGTGTTTGTGCCTGAGATGTTCCATACGATTTGTTGGTATTGAAAAAAACATGCACACACACGCTCGCAACGGGGTAGTAACTGGTCAGAGATAACGGGCCACGTCAGACACCGTGCCTTTTAGACGTCCCTCCTTCACGCCCTGCTTCCTGAGATAACGTTTACATGCCGCTGCTCCTACACCTGCAATATAAAAGCTAGTTACCTGCTTTGAACGATTATGAACGTAACATACCTTTTCCAACGAATGATCCAGTAGCAATCTCAATGTCTGCAATCACATATAATGTCTGCAAACACATGTCGGCAGTCACATCTAATGTCTCCAATAATGGTAGATCTTCTTAATGTCTGCAAGCACATCTAACATGATGTCGCCGATCGGTAGAGGTACTAATCGAACTCGACAGTCCGCGTATTGTTGGTATGAGATATCGTCTTCTCCTCCACTCCACCTTGCCGGTCATAGGTTAGTACTCGGAATATGTTCACGTACTTTTTTCGCCCGTTCTTCAAATGGTTGACGAACGGCCTACAACGCCTTGGCCGTTGAACGGATCACCCATGACCCTTCCACAGCCCATCTTTAACAACAGCGGTTCGGAGGTCGTTTCAGCTCCATGGTGGATAATTGGTAACGTTGTTTACATAGAATCTTGTCTTGTGGTGGCATTTTCCCTGGATGACGACGTCGAAGGCGGACCATGTTGTATTACCGAAGGCGTTTGGCATGTCCTTCATGCTAACCGCGTACGGCCACCCCTCCTGCCTAAGACGATACCCCAGTGACCTGATGGTCATGATGGCGTCCTCCCTCCTCCTATGCTTACCGTATCCGTGATCCTGAGGGGGGAGGGTGTAAGGGAGACGTTTGGCGTACCACGCCTTGCCCAACAACGGTACCGTGTGAATGAACCGTCTGCCTTTCGGACCGAGTGTATCGTTTTTGTAGAGGCCGATGCCCCTACTTCTGTGCCAGTCGAGGGGTGTAGCATCCCATCGTCGTATCTGCACCCGTGCCTGGTGAACTACATGCTGCTAGATTTCGAACACGGTTCGGATCAGAGTAACCAAGTCCATGTTTGTATTTTTTGGTCACGGAGAGGGGATACGAACATGGCCCATAACTCTAACGGTGTAGTACTTGGTGGGACGATTCGGCGTTTGCGGCGCTTGCGGCGCTTGCGCCCCCGTCGACAGTAGGACCGTATAGTTGCATACACCTTAGGCGATGCTTAAGAAAACTTAAGTTATCGGCCAGAGTCTCGATTATTCTTAACGTTTCAACGTAAATCTCTAGTTTTTAATAGAAATGTTGGGTTTTTATTCAAGATCTGAGACTCTGAATTTCTTAACCCATGATTTCTTAAGCATTTCGCAGGGTGTAGTCTTCAGAGGCCAGCTCTTCCAGACTATTCTAAATTCCTGCTGACACCACTGGAGGGACAATTTTATCACGCTGTGCGCGCCACGTGCTCCACGCAATCGTGCGTGCAGGCATCCCATCCCTCCTCCTCCTCCTCCTCCTCCTCCTCCTCCTCCTCCTCCTCCTCCTCCTCCTCCGTCTCTTCCTCCTCCTCCTCCTCCTCCTCCTCCTCCTCGTGACATGCACTCCTCCCAGATGTGTGCTTCCAATGATGTAGGACCGAGTCGCCGTCCATCTCGCTGTTTGGAGCCGAACCTATGCATTTGGCCGCCTGTCGGGGCAGCTGCACGGCGCCCGCCATTCTTCGCTCTCGCCAGGCTTCTTGGATGGCCTCGATCTTGAGGTCACGATCGCGATTCGCCGGCTTCCGCTCTTCGCTCGTGGGCTGGCTCGCGGGCTTCCTGAGGGCCTCCCCAACCTCCACTTCTCCGTCCGTCTGCCCCCCCCTTGCTGGCCTTCGTGTCCCCTCGTCTTCAGTATTGACAGACGGCTCGCACAACCTTCAGGCTGCCATCGGGGCCGACCGAACATGTCGGAGTCCAGCCTCCGTAAGTATGCGCTCACATGTCTCAAGGACGTGATCAGGTGCACCAGCACGTGTCAGTTCGAACAGCTGCCCCTCATTCGCTTCCAAGGCCTCGGCACGGTCTCGAAGGACGGCCGCCTTGTCCTGTCCATAGCGCACTGGCGCACTGCCAACATAAGAGCAGAGGTGTTCATCCGAGCAGGAGGCTGAGGAGGGAACTGCCGAGGGTCTTTGACATACTGAATTTTGATGTCAAGAGGGACGTCACCCCGAACTTCCTGGATCTGGGCTCCTAATGTGCGAAGTGCGTGGCAATGTACCACTCGCTCGTGATATCCTTGAGGTATGTACATATGGTCAATCGTGGGCTCTCTTGAAGGATTCGTGCACGATACGTACGTGTGTTCGCAGGCACGAAACGAGGATGACGCACACATGTGATGTTGCTGAAGTAACTTCCGTACCTCCTTCCTTCCTCCTCTCCGTCGTTGTTCCTGTTTTTTCGTCTCTCCGGCCGACGGCGACGGCACCACCTCCCTCTGCCCGATATGTTTTAGACAGCCCCAGCCCATCGTTCAGGTCCGAGTAGAAGATGGGGAAGCGCGCGGGGCGGGAGGAAGTTGAGGATGCCGCCCCACCCACGCGTGATGGCCTGCACGGTGGTAAAGTAACTCCCCACTTGCCTTTTTTGATGGCTGAGGGGGGAAGTATAGAGCGCCGACGGCGACGGCACCACCTCCCTCTGCCCGATATGTCTTAGACAGCCCCAGCCCATCGCTCAGGTCCGAGTAGAAGATGGGGAAGCGCGCGGGGCGGGAGGAAGTTGAGGATGCCGCCCCACCCACGCGTGATGGCCTGCACGGTGGTAAAGTAACTCCCCACTTGCCTTTTTTGATGGCTGAGGGGGGAAGTATAGAGCTCCGAGAACGAGATCCTGGGCGCCCCGTTTCACTCGCAACGCCACACCTCTACCAGCACATTTAGCAGGAGCAGCCCAAAGCTGAACGATATCCGTTTCTCGGTAAGCTCGATCTAGGCACACTGCACACCCCGTGCTAGAGTAAGTAAGCGGAGCCTTCTGATAGACCGATTCAATGATCGACCTCCCCTCGAGTCGTCGGCGAAGTACCACTTCTCCACGCCTACAGGATTAGGGAGTTCTTGCGAACAGCAATGCGAAAGCTCCGTGAGAAGCCTGCAGCAGATCGGCCATCCGAGTACCCGTCGCGAACATCGGATTGAACGCTACAACTCCGAGACCAGCACGAGTCGGCACCATGGGTCTGCTCTGAAGGGGCGCGCCTCGACCCTCCAACACCGTGTTCAGGTGTGGGGAACCCCTGTGCTATGCTGCCGAAAAGAGAGCCAGCATGGGCTGGAGGAGGAGGAGGAGGAGGAGGAGGAGGAGGAGGAGGAGGAGGATCGAGGATGTAGGAGGGAGAACGATGATGAATTTGTAGATGGAGAGCGGCAGGGGGCGGAGGTGGAGGAGAAGGAGGACCAGGGCGAACAGAAGAGTCAGCCTCTTGAATGCCTCTCGGAGTCTCCTCGGATGTCGCTTTGGGAGGCCTCTGCTGGCGTCTTGGAGGGGGCATCTTGACGGGCCCAGGGCTGTCTTTGAGCGTCTTGGTTGTCTCCGGGACCCTCTTGAGACCTCTTGGCGGTCTCTTGGGAGCCTCTTGGAGGCCCCTTGGGCGCCTCTTGGGGCAGTCTGGGCGCCCCTTGGGGCCATCTTGGGGCGCTCTTGCGAGCTGTGGGGGCGCTCGTGGAGCCATCTTGGACGACAACAATCAAAACAGAGGGGCGCTTCAATTAGGCTCCCCCATCGGGAGTCCGAACCATCTCCTTGTGGGGTTCTCTTGTGGCGCTCTTGGGTGCTCTTGGAGCCGTCTCATCCTAAGGCCTCGGAGGGCCATCTGAAGCGAAAAGGCAAGAAAGCAAACTATGATTATCCGTAAGGGCTTCGCCCCCTGCCGCCGGCCCCCTCTCTCGGAGAATGGGCCATGGAAGAGATAAGTCATGAGGCCTTGGTGCTGTCGTGCAGCAGTATCGGAACTTCATGCGAGGCCGATTCGCAATCGGCAAAACCAACTGATCACAAGAGGGGTTACCACACAGGGCGATTGGTAAGACGTGTATGGTTTACGAGCTTGGTTACCACACCTTGGGATTAAAGGGCCGAGGGAGTACTCGCAGTTTGGGTTACCACGCCTTGCCGTTGGCACCGAATTTCAGAGATGGATGGTGCGTGAGGGGTGACACCGAATTTCAGAAATGTGGCAAATCCCCTGTGTTTTTGGACCCTGACCCCGCGGATCTGCGTGAGGGGTGGCACCGAATTTCAGAAATGTGGCAAATCCCTGTGTTTTTGGACCCTGACCCCGCGGATCTGCGTGAGGGGTGGCACCGAATTTCAGAAATGTGGCAAATCCCCTGTGTTTTTGGACCCTGACCCCGCGGATCTGCGTGAGGGGTGTCGATTTCGAGCCCCCCCAGCAATTCAGACAACGCGCCCAGGTGGTGCTAAAAATCTGGTTTGGGCCTCCCTCCCCTCGCGCGGTCAATCAACTAGTTACAGTAACCAGCAAGAAGCAGAACTGTAACACTGGAAACTACAAACTACAACTGGTACAGGAAACTGCGAATCACGGGCCTACAGCCTGGTGGCCCCACAAGGGGGCCGGCGGATTTCTCTCGGGGTAGGGAAGGGTTTCGGCCTCTTGGCGGCCTCCTTGGGAGGCTCCGCGGCCACCTAGAGCCGTCTTGGAGCGTTCTTGGGGCCTCTTGGAGTATCTTTGGAGCCATCGTGGGGCATCTTGAGCCATCTTGCTCTTGGAGCCGTCTTGGGCCATCTTGAACGCTCCAACCCCTCGCGATCCCCCGTCCAAGTCCAGGGGAAGGGGTAATATGGTCAGGTCACGTGAGAAGTCTTGCGCCAGACGTCGCGCGAGCAGGGTGAAGCATGTCGATTGCGCCTGCGACGGAAAAAAACATGTCTGGCTGAAATGTGTCAGAGAGGGGGAGGAGGGGGAGGAGGAGAGAGACGAGTGAGGGGAGGGGGGACAATCGTGCCATGATCAGACAGCTGTCTCCTTGCTGCAGCTGCACTGGCCTCCGGTCAGAAGAGATCAGCCAGGCGGGCGTGAAGCCAGCGACCTCCATGCAATTATTCACCACCGTGTTGCCTCATATTTGTCGGGGGCGCCCTGCCGGCATTCGGAGCTCGATGCTGCCAGGCTGGAGGACGGAGTCGCTCATCGTGTCGTTGCATGGGCGCCTCGCGAGCTTCCCTACAATTATTATCTGTCGTGTTCTAATGGTTTCGTTCAGCGGCCTTTCTCTAGCAATGCTGAAGACGGCATTGTTGAACACGCAGCTGTAATCTGAAGGCTACATTCGGTATATCATCCTCAAGCACGTAGCCTGGACATCGTCTAGTGTACTTAGCCTTGGCTTAGAAAAGCAGCAGTAATACAATTGTTGACGCTTCGCTTATCCCCACCAGCCCATCCAGAAACGATGCCCAGGGGAGTTGAGGTGATCAAGGAAGTGGGGGAGCATGCAGAAGAACAAGGGGCGGGGGAAGCCGTCCGAGGTGGGGGAGGGAGATGAAGGATGAGGGAGGAGGAGGAGTAGTCGGATAAGAGGTGAAGGAGGAGGAGGAGGAGGAGGAGGAGGAGGAGGAGGAGGAGGAAACGGAGGAGGATGAGTAAACAAGACGATTATCAGAGACTCCTCGGATGTCTCTTGGGAGTTGCTTGGAGGCCTTTTGGAACGTCTGGGGGGCATCTTGGGTACTCGGGGATCCTCTTGAAGCCTGTTGGGAGCCTCATGGGAGCCTCTTGGAGGCATCTTGGGCGCCTCTTGGGGCTCTCTTGGGGCGCTCTTGGGTGCCTTGGGAGCGCTCTTCGGGCCATTTTCGAGGACATCGATCTTGGAGAGACTAAAATCGCCTCTGGGGCCCCTCTTGGGGCGCCTTGGAGCGCTCTTGGGCGCTCTTGGGACCGTCTTGGGGTTCTCTTGGGCCCGTCTCGGGGCCCTCGTGGGCCCTCTTCGAGCCACCTTGAGGCCTTGGAAGGCCATCGTAAGCGAAAAGGCGAGAAAGCGGAAGGATTTTGGCCTGTTCGGGGCCTTCTTGGGGAGCTTTTTGTCCTTTTGGAGCCGTCTTGGAGCGGTCTTGGGGCCTCTTGGAGCATTTTGAGAGCCATGTTGAGCAATTTGCGTTATCTTGAGCCATCTTGGAGGTCATCTTGGGCTCTCTGAGGCGATCTTGCAGCCATCTTGGGCCATCTTGGACGCCCCACCCCCTCGGGAGACCCCCCGTCCAGGTCCAGGGAAAGGGGCAGGGGGAGGGGTAAACCCCTCCCCGAAGGGGAAGAGGGGCAGATGGAAGACAAACCACCCTGGACCAAGGGCTGGTGGGATTCCATAGCTGCTTTGAAACCACACACGCCTTTGAACTTCTCGCATTCCGCTAAACGTTGCGTTGAACAAGCGAATGCTCGCGGCGCTGAGGCGCGAGCTCCATATTGAAAGCGACCGGTGCTCAGCCAGTGGTACTAAGGCGACAACCGCATTTTGAACTGGTGCCGCCTTCCATCCCTGAGGCTAGCGCAAACTTCAAGAACACGAGATTTCGCTGCACCAAGACGAGAACGGCATGTGAAACACGACCACCAAGGCCATCCACGAATTTCTTGCAAACCTGTGAGACGAGTGCGCACGGCGCGCAGGCGAGAGCCACATTTTGAAGACGCCCCCATACATCCGTGAAGGTGTTCCAAGCTTTGGGACGAATGTGCGCGTCGTTGAGGCGACAGCCATATCTCGAAAACTCTCCCCCTCCATCTCTAACAATGTCGCAAATGTTACGAATGCGTGCGGCGCGAATGCGAACACCACATTTTGAAAAGGAGCCGCTCTCCATCCGTACAACTGTTGCAAAGTATAAGCCGAATGTGCGCGGCGCTGTGGCGGAAACTACATTTTGAAAACGGCCCGCCTTCCATCAGTGAAACTCGTGCAAACTTTTGAGACGAGTGTGCGCGGCGCTGAGGCTTGAACTACATGCTGAAACAGGATCCGCCCTCAATCCGTGAAGCTGTTGGGAACGCTACGCAAGGATGTACGCGGCGCTGAGGCGAGAGTCACTTTGACAACGCCCCCAACACCCGCGAATGTGTTGCACGTTTTATGGCGAGTGTGCGCGGCGCTGAGGACGGAACCACATTCCGAACCCCCCTTTCCCTCCATCAGTGAAACTGATTAAAGCTTTGAAGATGCCTGTGCGTGGCGCTAAAACGAGAGTTTCATTTTGAGAGCGACTTGCCCTGCATCCGTGGAGCTGCATATCTCACGCTCCAGGATCATGCATGGCGACGAAGTCTCAGGTGAAATGCCCAGCCCGCCGTACCGACGCAGGGATGAACCATGTACCATCTACGTAACACGTACTGGGATGGATGGAGGAGGAGGCGGCAACAGGATAACGAGAAGGTTGTGGCGGGGAGGAGGGGGAATATTATGATTGGGGAAGGAGAGAAGATTCAGCAGGGTGGGTGGATGAGGAAAAGCAGGGGGGTTGAGTAGGGTTTGGGGGGGAGGAGGGAGAAAGGGAGGATGGAGGAGGGAAAGGAGGGAGGGAGGGAGGAGTGGGAGGAGGGGAAGGAAAAAAGAGGTCCCGCGACCGCCGCGAGGTGCGTGCTGAATTCAATGAGCGCGTGGAGAAGATTTTCAGGCAGCTCGGGGGAATGGGAGGCCGCGATCGGACCAGCGTGGATGGATGCAGCAGTTTCGCGCCGCCGCAACGCTGGCGTGATGCCTCCAATGTGTTGTTTGTTTGTTTGTTTGTTTGTTTGTTTGTTTGTGTGTGTGAGTGTGTGTTTGTGTTTGTGTGTGTGTGTGTGGTGGGGGGTATGGGGGGGCGAGTCGGGGGGCAGATGGAGCTTGTCAGCATGACGACAGGGAGGTTTGAGGACCACTTCGGAGCGAAAGTGGCCTCGGCAGGTTCGTGCTGCCATGATGCGGCGGCGACGTTGGCGCGGGCGTGCAAGGTTGAACGCCCTCCTGGGGCTCGTGTAAGTCCCCCGGGGCCCAAAGGATGCAGCCTACGGCGCGGAATCCGTACGAACGGTGAGGTCGAGATCCTCTGGGGACCTCCGGCAGAGGAGATCCTTCCGGGTTGTACCTTCACTCGACGTCGAAGCGAATGTCCCAGTTGATTTAGTCAACCCCCTGCGTGTCTCGGCGACGTTATCAACTAGATACCTGCAGTTGTGTTGGCTGCAATGCCAAAAATGCGCCCCGCCCCGCCGCGCGCGTCCGCTGGGCCGGCCGGGTTTCGTCTGTCTGTCGCAGTCACAAGTCTAACGTTGTCTATGCAGTTTTATCGCCATGGGAACAAGAAATACGTTTCCAATCCACCACTTGAACCTGACCCAGAGACTGTTACAGGATGAACACGAAACATAGCAACAATATAAGCAATAACGCATTTTGCCGATCACTTGGGCTACGAAAGTTCCCATCCTTACGGGAAAGTTTCAAACTATTGGCTATCAGCCGAAAGTTCGATCATCGATGCAAACGGCACCATCAATAAGGACAGTCTGTTTCAACCTTCGCGCGCGGCGAAGACCCCGCGTTGCATCCGACGGTTCTTTGGAACGGAACATGAAATATATCATATGAATTGTGCATGTTTGTGGGGCAGCGATCGGGCCTTTCTAGGTGGCAGCCGTTTCGGGGCGCGCGGCCGCCCTTCGCACTCGGCGCCCAAACTCGCATTGCACACTCGCACTTCGCACTCGCGCCCCGGGCTCGCCCCCGCAATCGCCCCCCGCGCTGTGCGCCCGCGCTCGCGCCTCGCACTCGCGCCCCGCACTCGCGCCCGCGCTCGCCCCCCGCGCTTGGCGCCCGCGCGACGCGAACGCGAGGCGCGGGTCAACTCGGCGCACTAAGTCGGGGGCGCCCACCCCGCGGTCAATTCGCATTCCGCCGTGGAGGAATCAGCTCGGCGACCGACTCGCGAAATCCATTCGGCACCTCCAATCGCGAAACCAAGGCGGCAAGTCAATTTGGCGCATCAACTTGCGAACTCAACTCGGCAGGCCGCCCCGCGAAAACAATTCTCTAAATCAACTCTATACATAAACTCGGCAAATCAACTCGGCAAATCAACTCGGGAAACCAACTCGGCAAACCAACTCGGGCAATCAACCTGGGGAATCAACTCGGGAAATCAACGCGTGGAACCATCTCGCCAAGTCAAAGCGCAAGAAGTCAGCGCCAAGTCCACTCGACATCTCAGCGTTCCGTGCACGACAACTCCACGCATCAACTCGGGAACTCAATTCGGCAAATTTATTATGTAAACCAACTCTGTACTTCAACGCTGTAAACCAACTTGGTACATCTGTAAACCAACTCGGGAAACCAAGTCGGGAAACCAACTCGGGAAGTCGAGTCGGCAAACCAGCTTTGCAAATCAATTTTGTAAATCATCTCTGTAATTCGACTCGGGAAGTCAACTCGTTTGATCCATTCGGTAAATCAACTCGGGGTTTGGTGTGGGGTCTGAGTGTGGGGTGCGAGTGTGTGCGTAGACTGTGGACGTGGGCCTGGCTGTCTTTCTGTTGTATCGCCGCTCGGCGAGCGGGGCAGATCTGGCGGCGCCCCCGAGCGCGGCCCTGCGCTCGCTCCGGTGGGTGAGCCCGGGAGCTATGCGTCCGGGCCCACGCCGCGTCTTTTTTCGGGCAAGTTGCGGGCCACCAGTCTCGGTGTCTGAGACGCTTAGCCCGCGGCTCCGCTCTCCTCGCAAGAGGGGCGCCGAGAGGGGCGGGCCGCGGGCCCCGTGACCGCGATCCGAAGTGTCCGACCTGTACAACCTATCGGGTAGGTCGAGTGCGTTCAGCATGCCCATCAATGCCGAGAGCGCCAACTACGGACCACGGCGCGCAAGGGTTCCCGCGTCGCGATGCCTTGGTTCGTCGGGGCAGTGCAAGAAGCCAGTCTGTCGAATTCTCGGGTGCTTGTGGCCCCTGCAGTTTGATCTTCTCATGTCCGGCGCGCGCCGCCCCAACAGCGCATGGCTTCGCGGAATTGCTCGCGCGCGAGCGGCGAGGAGCTGAGGGGGGGGAGAGGTCTGAGATCAGGGGGGGGGGGGCCTTAGCAGAGGTGCCCGAGCGACGGCTCAGACAGCCAGCTGCCGTTCAGTTGGAGCGAGACTGGGAGACAGTGGCGACTGCCGCGCGATTCCTGGAGGAGCGCCAGCAGGCGCCGGCAGCCGAGCAGGCCTCTGCAGCGACGGCGGACATGAGAAAGCTCGCCAACAGGCTGGAAATTGCAGTTGCTTCCGAGCGCTGGGCGCAACGCCTCAAGAAAAGCGCCCTGCTGAAGGGGCGCGGCGCGCTGTCCAGGGGGCTGGCGAAGCTCGGCGTGCGACCGCGTCGCAAGCGGCCCAGGAGTTGGGGTCAGCGGAGGCTCGGAACGCGCGGTTAGCCGCGGAGGCAGCCGCTGCTGTCAAGCGGGCCGAAGCGGATCGTGTCGTCGCAAGTGGGGGCCATGCTCGTTTCGCGGCTGAAATGTAACGCGCCCGGGAACAGATGCGTCTAATCGACGCGAGCGTTGAGGGGGAAGTTTCGGCGAGTGGTCGCGCGGCGGAGCAGGCGGCTGCGTGGGCGTTGAGGGGCCGGGAAGCTGAGCGAGACAAGTTGAATCGCAAGCTGAATGAGCATCAGAAACAGTGGAGCCCGATCGGGGCGTCCTCCGCAGCATCATCGGGGACAGGGTCATCAGCGGAGTCGGATGCTGTCACTGCGCGTATTGCACCGTCGTCGGCCCCGCCAGTGGTTGGGGGATCCGCTTCGCAACGGAGCGCGGGACGTAACGCCTATGCGGGGGCCTTGCGGTGTTTCTTGTGCTCCAAGGTGGTTGCTCGCGACTGCGCCTCATGCGGCGCGGGCATTTGCGACGAGCACTTCGTGCCAGACAGTGAGGCGCGCGTGCGATGCAATGGAAGAGACGCAACCGCAAGAAACAATGAAGCTGGATAGTGACATCGGAAGAAAGAAAGTGAGGGGCGCCAGGAGAGGGACAAGCTCGAGGAACAGAATGCCGCTGCGCCCATGCCGAGGGCCAGCTCTCGCGATCGATTATCTCCTACCCGCGCATGCAAGCCTAGGGATTTGATGGCCGCCGGGCCAGGGGCGTCGAAACGAATCGGCTGCTCGAGTTAGAAGAGGCCGCGAGAGCTGAAGATGAGAGGCGCGAGGATGCGCTCGAACAAGTTGCGCTGCGGGCAGAGGGCCGCGCCGGGATGCGCGCTGAAATCAGGGTGAAAATCCAAGAGGCGCGCGAGAAACGGACCGAGGCGGCTGCTGCTTCGACGCGGCAAACCCAGAATCATGAGCAGGATTTGAAAACTAACCCGGAAATTGCCCGTGCCATCATTGGGGCCTCTCTCCCGGGATACACGCCTCTGGCATGGGGGAATTTGCCGAGCATCTTCAGGCAGGGGGGGGAAGTGATGATGATGCAACTCCGCCGAGGACGGCGCCGGCGCCGAAACATCCAAGCTCGGGTCCGCCTGGCGAGGGCAGCGGAGATGATGGTGATGATGATGGCGAGGTCGATGATGATTTCTGTCTGGAAGACGAAGGGCTCCCAGCTCCTGATGGGAAAGGGGGTGGCGATCCGCCGGGCGGCGGCGGCGGCGGCGGCGACGGCGCCCCTTTTCCGTTGATGGATGTCGTTCCTGCCGCATCGCAGCGTCGCAATTGCGCAGACGAGACGGAGAAATCGTTTTGTAGGCGATCCCCGATGCTGCTAACTACCAGCGGTGGCGGCGCAGCGCGGTCGGGTCCGCGGCGTCGGTTTCGCCGAACTGCGAAGAAACCGTCAGTTGGGTAGCGGGCGCTTCTGACCTTTCAGAACGTTAAGGCCGACTCGACCTGATGGGCGCAGCCGACCTCATGGCAAAGGTCGACAACGCATTTAGAGACAGGCAGTTCTCGTTTCAGCTCCGTCATCCTGCGAGTGAATCGAGAGGATGGACGTCGTTTCGCAACCCGCCAGGAGCATGATGAAAGGCTGCGAGATTTTGTGCGCCATTGCCGTGCGCGTGACCGCCCGCCAGGATCACGGCCAGGTATATGCGCACGCGGACCTCGTGGAGATTGAGTTCCGTGGCGCGGGCAAGGAAGCGGATAGCGACCTATTCCACTTCTGTGGCGGGTGGGTGAGGACACTTAACGAGATGGGGGAATGGGGCGACTTTTTCCGCCCCGCAATACAGGCCGACGAACCGTCGAACATGCCCAGCAACAGTGCGACGCGCCGCTGGGCGCGGTGGGGCGACAGCGCAGCCTCCCAGGCCGTCGCAGTCTCCACTGCCGAAGGACCCGCCACCAGCTATGCCGCGTGGGCAATCGATGCGCGGCGGGGCCCCACTTCCGCTTCCGACATCGCCGCCGACGCCGCCTCTGGCCCCGCCTCCTGTTGCCGGGCCGTCAGTTGCGCCGGCGGGTCCGCCGCCCCCGGCCAGGCAGCCGCTGGCGCCCGAGGGCGCCGCCCCCGGCGGGGTCGCCGCCGAGGCAGCGCCGCGAATGGCGCGGGCGGTACCTCCTGCGACAACAACGTCGGCGCCGTCAAGGGAATCCCCGCACTACTCTCCCGGGCGTCTCGACTCTGGATCACCAGGCAAGGGGTAGTTTCAACGAGAACATCTTCGGGAATCACGCTGGATATAGGCGTCGCGTCGTTGTGTGGAGTGTTAGTGGCCTGGGGGCTGGCAAGGGTGACAGGCGTCTGTGCGTCGCGGCGCCGTGAGCTGATGTCCCGCAGTACTTTGATATTGGATCGGAGCTGCTGGAGCAGGTGAATCAGCCGGTTGACGTGCAGGCTGGATGAGCACAGAGCGACCGCACCTACGTGGTGGTCTCGGGGCTGGGCGATGCACAGACCCGGGGAATCCCTGCTACCAGCGGCGAATATGTCGCCTGGCATGCGCTTTCCAGCCGAGCCGCGCCGTCGCAAACAACCGAGTGAGGTATTGGGAGGAGGCCGGCAGTCCCTGTCGGATGTCGCGGGTGCGCGGGTCGGAGCTGCGCGAGAAGGGCGAGCGCCTAGACGGCAGCCCGTAGCATATCAGGGTGGGTTCTGGCCAATCGTATATAAAAGAAATTGCCAGGTACATCGCTGACGCTTGCAAGGCTTGCATCAAGGTGAATGCCAGTCCCGGGGGGGGGGGGGGTCCGAGAGGAGGCTATGCCTGCGCCGACGATGAGGCAGCGGGCGGGGCTAAAACCATTCGCCCGCCTCGGTTTGAGTGTTCCAAGAACTGGGCGCCCCATGGCGTGGGCGGATTTCATGGAATAGCGGACATCGAGTTCGTTTTTTCTTTGCCATTCAGCTTCCATGATACCCCCATGTTGCCCAGGCTTTCGCATGTCGGCGTGGGCCCACCGAGGTTCGCGGACTGGATAGAGGAGAGGGGCGCGGCAGAACGGATGACGTGGGAAGACGGGCGAAGCTGCAGTCTGCCGCGCGACGATCAGTTCTAGTGCAGTGGCCTTCGGCCGGTGCCGCCGATCCGGGGCGCTGCTGATTCTGCTTGCAACGGATGACCTTTTATGTATGTTTAAGCGTAGAGCGCTCGCTCGAGACATCCTCATAAGACAGAGATGCTGCGCTCGCTTCGGCAACCTTTGGATATTCGAGAGTGACGATCTCGCGTGAACAGCCAAACTCATAGTAGCTGATGCATGACACCTTTTGGGGGCGCTCCTGGGCTTCTCGTTTTTTTGGGGGGGGAGGCTTCCTGGGGGCACGCCAGAGGAAGTTATTGAATATCCTGGGGGCCTTTTTTGGGCCTCCTTGGGGTTTCTTGGGCCGTCTTGGGCCCTTCGTGGGCCGCCTTGGGGCCCTCTTCGGCGTCTCTTGGGTCGTCTTGGGGCTTTCTGGGGCCGTCTCTTTGGGTCCTCTTGGGCGGCCTCTTCAGGTCTTCTTTTGGGGCGTCTTGTAGGCTTATGGAGCTGTTCTGGGGGCAGCTTGGGCGTCTTGCTAGCGATTTTTTCGGCGACTCAGGGCCCTCTTGGACCGTCTGGGCGGCTTCTTGGTTTCGCGCTGGCCCTTGCTTGGGCCCTCTTGGGCGAGGGGGCCTTCCCGGAGTGAGCTGGGGCCCGGGCTCCGCCGACGGAGTGGAATGGAAAGCCCCCCCCCCCCCGCCCCTTGCCCCGGCGGAGCCGCTTCGGCATCCGACCCCCCGGCGGAGCTGAAGTTGAGGAGCGGGGGCTCAGGTTGTATGTGATGGTCCTAGAAAATCACGCGACGGATCGATTGAGTTCTTAGATATTCTATTGCTTGCAGGTTTACAGTGTAGATTTTTGAAGCGAAGCTTCAGCCCACCCTCGCCCCGAGCTCGAATGGCGTCAGCTCCCCCCCCCCCCCGACGGAGCGAAGCTTCAGCCTCGCCTTCGCTCCAGGCCTGAATGGCGTTCCCTCGCTTCCCCCTTCCCCCTCCCGGGCCTGAATGGCGTCGGCCATGGCGTCGCCGCCCCCCCTCCCCCGCCCTTTTCCCGTGCTTGAGTGGCGCCAGCCCCCCCCCCCCCTCTCCGACAGAGCGTCGGCCATGGCGTCGCCGCCCCCCCTCCCCCGCCCTTTTCCCGTGCTTGAGTGGCGCCAGCCCCCCCCCCCCCTCTCCGACAGAGCGAAGCTTGAGCGAGCTCGATCTCCCCCCCTTCCCACCTTCCGAGCCAGAATGGCGCCAGCCACCCCCCCGACTCCCCCCTCGCGGGCCTGAGCGGCGCCAGCCGTGGCGTCAGCCCCCCCCCCCCCCCCCCCCCCTCCCCCTTTTCGACGGAGTGAATCTTGAGCGAGCTCCCCGCCCCCCTCCCCCCCCTCTCCGCCCTGGCCTGCATGGCGTCGGCCGCGGCGTCGCCCCCCCCCCCCCCCACCCTCCCCCCCGCCCCCCCCCGACTGCCCCCCTCCCGGCCTGATGGCGTCGGCCATGGCCCCCCCCCCCTCCCCCAGCCGTCAGCCCCCCCATCCACCGAGCGAAGCTTGTGCGAGCTCCTCCCGCCCCCCCCCCTCCCGGGTTTGAATGGCGCCGGCCGTGGCGCCAGCTTCCCCCGAACAGCCCCCCGCGGGATGCGGACAGGCGAAGCCTGCGGTCGTATCCAGCGCACCGCCGCACACCGGCCCGAATGGGCATCGCAACCAGGAAGCTCCAGGCGACCGGCCAACGGTGGGCCCCGGCCTCGCGCGGCATTCCGAGCCGATCCCGGCAACAATGGCGACGACAGGGCGGGCGCCGAGGGTAGAGACGGCGGACCGCGCGAAGCGTCGACGGGGGGTCCCCGCCCAGCCACCCGTCCGGGCCAGCGGCGGGCGTGCTGCCAGGAGGGGAGAGGCGCTTTTTTTTTTTTCCCTCGGACTCAGTGGCACTGCAGTTTCTCTAAGGGAGCGCGTTTGCGCCGCAGGCCAGTGCCGAATGCAGCCTGTGGGCTGCAATGCGCTGCCAGTGGGCAGCGACGCTGCCAGTGGGCAGCGCGGCGCCCCCCCCCGAAGGAGGGTGGATTGCGACAGCGCAAGAAAGGGTCAGGGAGGGCGGGCCTGCAAAGCACGCAGCGCCACACCACGCCTGCACCAGGACGCGCAAAAGGAATCCAGGGAGTCCGTGGCCGGGATGATGGCTGCCAGGAGAAGCGCCCATTACGAACGCACAGCCCCCTCCAAAGGGCCCCTTTCCCCGAACAGCCCCCCGCGGGATGCGGGCAGGCGAAGCCTGCGGTCGTATCCGGCGCACCGCCGCACACCGGCCCGAATGGGCATCGCAACCAGGAAGCTCCAGGCGACCGGCCAACGGCGGGCCCCAGCCTCGCACGGCATTCCGAACCGAACCCGGCAACGATAGCGACGACAGGGCGGACGCCGAGGGTAGAGGCGGCGGACCGCGCGAAGCGTCGACGGGGGGCCCCCGTCCAGCCACCCGTCCGGGCCAGCGGCGGGCGTGCTGCCAGGAGGGGGGGGGCGCTTTTTTTCCTTCGGACTCAGTTGCGCTGCAGTGCCTCTAAGGGAGCGCGTTTGCGCCGCAGGCCAGTGCCGAATGCAGCCTGTGGGCTGCAATGCGCTGCCAGTGGGCAGCGATGCTGCCAGTGGGCAGCACGGCACCCCCATCGAGGCCCTGTGTCTCTCACATCCGCTGCCAGACGCGGCGCGCCATGGGCGAGCCCGACCGGGCCCCCTCGGGGGGCGGGTCGGCTGCCAGTTGCCCCGGCGCGGCTGCGGCCGCTGGAGCCTCCAGGTCGCCAGATGCCGCTGCTTCGAGCAAAATCCTCTTCCGTTCTCCATTCGTGAAGCGGGAGTAAAACGAGCGCATGACTTCCGCTGAAGCCCGCCCGCCTTGGGCCTGGATGACCGCGTCGGTTAAGCCTTTTGACACCCGCCACCAGTGCGCGCCTCCCTTCCGAAAGGAATGGGTGCCCACGTCGCGATCTCTTATAGCCCGAGCAAGGCTTCGCCAGACCGTCTCGTATGACACCGGGCGAAGGTCCGCGCCGCCGGTGACGCAGAACCGTGGACCTTCGGGCTCCATGCCGTAGGTAGTGTTGCGCTGCGTGAGCCACCGCCGCGCAAGTAAGATCGGACACAAAGCTCCCATCGACGGAAGCGCTGGCAACCAGCGCAGCATCCCTTGGCCGAGCGTGTCGTTCTTCTGCCTGCGGACACGCAGCTGCATGCAACAATCCGCGTCGACCAAGTCGCGGAGCTCGAACGCCAGCACCTCTGCCGAACGACGGATGCAGAAAAAGGCCACGCCAGCTAGGGCGGCATCCCGCAGGCCCGCGGGGGTTCCAGTGTCCAGCCGGGTCCGCTGGTAGAACGTCAGCTCCTGCACGCTCAAGGGGCGTTTGGCCCTGCTGCCCGCATGGTCAGCCAACTTCTTTAAGCCGAGCCAAAAGTGCAGGGCCCGCGGCGTCCACGAGGCCTCGAACAAGTGCACGCAGTCGCGTTCGACATGCCATGCGCGCACCGCCGCCTTCGTGGTGGTGATTGTCGCCCATGGGCGCCCCGCCAAATCCGTGAACAGCGTCATGACCTTCGCGTCCGTGTCTGCAGGGAGAAGCTGCAACGCCGTGTCTGCCTCCACGGCGCCCACAGCGCCTCGCAGGATCGCGTCGTAGCGGTCGCGAGTCGACTGTCCCAGGCTGCGGCAAAACACTGTCGGATAGCCGCGGCAGCTTTCGTCCTGGCGTCGAGCTCTAGCGGCCGGCCTGCCGCGGTGGTGAGCAGAGCCAACCTAGATCATTGAATCCCGAAAAGATCCGGGCGCGACCGGTCGCGACGGTAGCGCTTCGGTCGCGCTCGGTCGCGGCGGTGAAGTCGGTCGCGTTCGGTCGCGACCGATTCGTCGGTAGCGGTCGGTCGCGCGTCGGTCGCGCGTCGGTCGCGCGTCGGTCGCGGGAGAGGTGGTGATCTGAAGATGAGGGAGGGGTGCTGGTCTGAAAACGAGGGCTAATCTGAAGATGAGTGAGTTCACGGGCTGACCGATTTCGAAGGTTGTTTGAGGACAGGGAGGGGAAGGGGCTTCGGAAATGAGTAAGGATAAATGCAGGAAGAAGATTCGAAGAGGAAGCGGACGGCTGATAAGAGGCCAGCACGCGTGGATGGGGAAAGCAATTACGATTGGCGCAACGAAGACTGACCACGACTACAACTTCGATGCTGATGACGGCGGCGACGACACATGTGATGATGCAAATGGTGATGATTATGATATTGATGACGATGGTGGTGATGGTGATGTTCCTAATGATGACTGCGATGATGCAATGCTGTCGCGCAGTGTTGTGGCTGATGAGGATGAGGGGGGGGGGGGGGGGGAGGAGGAGGAGGAGGGGGGAGGAGGGAGGGGGGGGGGAGGAGGAGGAGGAGGAGGAGGAAAAGGATGAGGCAAAGGAGGAGGAGGAGAAAGAGGAGGAGGCGCAGGGGGGGGAGGGGTAGGAGGAGGGAAGGAGGGGGGGGAGGAAGGGAGGAGGAGAGGAGAAGGATGGGGAGGAGGAGGAGGAGGTGGAGGAGCAGCAGCAGCAACAGAAGGCAGAGCCTCGACATCAGCGCCAACGCCGCTGAGCCATTTTGGCGCAGGGCGTGCTGCCCCTTGCCCCTCCCCTCGCGTATTTTGACCCCCTCCCCCCCATGTCGTCGGCATCTCTCGAGCTCGTCGAGATGCCGACTGAGCTGGGTCAGCTTCTCATCGACTACGTCGAGGGGGAGGGGGTCAAAAACGCGTTCTTATTAGGACACTATCATTGGCTGCACAAGGGCCACGCCGTCCATGGGCCAAGCCTTGCGTCGGCCGCCGCGCTGGTGGATCGCGCGCGAAAGCCGCGCCCCCCCCCCCCCCCCCCTTCCCCATGTTCCCGGGCAGAGGGGGGGGGGGGGGGGGGCGAGGGCAGGGCTAGGAGGGCAGGACGGGGGGGGCGGGGCGGGGGAGGGGCGATGAAGCAGAGGAGGAGGAGGATGAGGGGAGGAACAGGAGGAGGAGAAAGGATGATGATGAAGGAAGAGGAGGAGGAAGTGGGGGGGAGGGTGAGGAGGACGACGAAAAGGCAGGACCAGGACGGAGAACGAGATGGAGGACGAGGGTGGAAGTTTTCTGCTAACCCACATCGGGCCCATGTTCGGGCCCGCGTTTCCATGCTTTTTTCCCGCAAAACAGTTTCGTGGTGCTGCGAGGCGGCCTTCAGACCGTCATGG